>VZRJ01013342.1:11171-44037 GCA_013397565.1 Ptilonorhynchus violaceus
AAAAAAAAAAAAAAATTAATGGGTTTTCATGTTAAGAGACCGCAACAACAAGCAATAGGAACAAAGAGAATCAATCAGCTCTGCAAATTGTGCAACCACTTGTTTTGAAATAAAAAGGCAGATGAAAAATAACTTCTGTTTTAAGCACAATTTCCTGGCTTTGGGGCTTTAGCTTAATTTTTGCTGGTTGGCTTAGGGGGAGTACTAGAGGAGGTGGGCGGTTTTTAAACTCATTTTTGCTGAGAGCTGTGTCACCACACTGTGCTACACAGGGCATGGATGGACTGCAAAACATAACAGCACTTCAACGGGAAGCTGGCACATCAATCATCATCAGCAAGATGAACTTGAGGTGCAAAGATGCCAGAAAACACTTCTGCAAGATCATTCTTTGCATCTTTCGGGCTAAAAAGGATTGCACGCTGTCAGTGCTTGGCACTGTAATATCCTGGCAGATTTTCACACGTGTGATTTACCACTGCCATGGCACAAGTTGGTAATGACTGTTCCATCCTGTCAAGTGTCAATCCTGTACTGAAAGGTGCACTGCAATTAATTCATGTTGTACATCCTGTAAATTTACAGTGACCCCCATGAGTAAGGGCAGGCACTGGCACTTGGGGATACAGAGACTCCTCAAATCAGGATAAACTGGCTGAAACAGAACTGAAACACAGCTGGGAGAAGGAGCACTGTCAGGGATCCAGGACTAGAGGATTTATGGCTGGAAGTGGGTGGAATACAGCCCTTTCTTTAAAAATCATGAACTGCCAGCTACCCAGTTGGAGAGTTTTACTAAAACAAGCTTCTTCCAAAAGAAGAGCATGTTTAGGAACGAGAGTCACCAAAACTTGTCTACAGCCCTTGGATTTATTCTCTGAGATGCATGTTTCAACAGAGGAAAGAAAAGGCTGCTTAGCCTATTGTTTGCCCAATGAGTAATTACCTTGTAATTAAATGTAGTTGATTGTTCTCCTTCACAGCATGACAAACCCACTCACCACCCCAAGCTGCGAGGGCATCCATAAACATATGCAGCAAGATTAGTGCCTATGTTAGAGGAATGCTTGATGTCCAAGAGTCAAAACCAGGTCCATACACACACCAGCACTGCAGATTGTCAATAAACCAGCCTGTTTCAAAGAACCTGAGGCCAGATCTAAATGGTTACAGGCATCCTAATACCTGACCTAGAATGGTATGGGATCTGTGATCCACAACGTGGCAATTTCTATAGTGGGCAAACAGATTCCAGGCATTGGTGAAGCTGTAATTAAAACAATAGGGAAAATGCATTAACATCTGGAAGACATAGGCAATATGACAAATTCAACCCAGCCTTGCTGAGAACAGATGCACAAAGCACAAATAAGAGCACTAAGTCATGTGATTTTGATGATTAAAAGGAGACCACCAGGACATCCTTCCAGGCAGATGTGCCATTCAAACAAAACCACTCCACGAGGGGAAGCAAAATGAATCACTCACAAGAAGTTCTGTTGAATTCTTTTAATAACACTAGGAAAATATCATAGTATTAAAGTCCTGCACGGGGATCCTCGAGAGGTTATTTGGGTTGGGATTTCTTTGTTGTTTATAAACCAAACTTTAATTTCCCAATTGTGTTTCCTTTTGAGCCGACCCCTCCTTTACAATGGCATTTCCAGTTAAAACACAGCTACCCTATAAATACCTGAATGCCACAACACACATTGTGTGCGTGGGTTTTGTTTGAGTCTCGGCGGAAGTCACGGGAAATCTACGCAACACAGGGAGGCAAACGTCGGTTGGTTAAGCGGGGGATGTCAAAGCCAGCAAAGAATACATCGCATACATAATACAGAAGGAAAAAAAAAATTATCATCTGGAGTATGTGAAATTACACTGATTTTGCACCTTAAACCTAGTAGGAGTTACTCTGTTGGCCAAAACTAATCCACTGAACAAGCAGAATGTTGGTCAGAAGTCTAACGTTTCCTGTACCAGCACAGAGAGAATATAAGCAGTCCATTGCTGTTAAAAGAAAACATGAAATCCAGCTCATGTTTCTGGTTAGGGATCGATTTCTTCGGGAACTACTGTTAACATAACGTCTTCGTTGCCCCTGCGCACAACCATGTGCAACGTACTGTCCTTTTTGATAATGTCACTGACATCACTGGCTGAGCTTATCGACTGTCCATTGATGCTTATAATCACATCGTTGTCCTTCAGGCCACCACTGAAAATACAAAGCAGCAACGTGTTATTGGAATTGCAGTTTCATTGTTTAGGAAAAAAAAGAAGAAAAAGATTGCTGGAGTGTTTCTATTTCCCACCCAACAGCAGCTGTGCAGACGCAGCAGGTATGAGAAAAGCAATCAGAATTTATGAAGCAGTGGAGATTACAACACAGAAACCTCCAGAATTTGATGGGTGTACAAGTTTGATGAGTCCTGTATTTCGCTGTCTGCAAAGGAATTCACTATTGCAAATAGCTGTTAATTCTGCAATAAAGATCCTAGCTGCTGATATTTGTTTTCTAACATTAATTGCAAGAAGGCATTCATTTTAGAGGGGAGACTTCCCAAGCTTTTGTTCCTGAATACAGAGAGAAGCAACCTGAATGGCACTGTGTGTTAACACAAGTAATTTCAGTCCCTGTTCCCCATACGAAGCTTACTGGCAGCCTTACTTCTTCACTTACCCTTCATGTTTTAAACCTGAGCAGAGTAACTCATGTAGCTATCTAGCTCACCAAAAATCATGTGTGTCCTTCCTGTAGCACCCAGAATCCCTTTTTCTGACCTCAAAAACTGAACCTTCCTAACTCAAAGCAAGACAGGGCAGAAGTGGGGCCGTGTCTCTCCCCGAGCTGGCTGGAGCTGCTGCCGGGACCAAGGAACGGGTGGTGAGGGATGCCACAGACCACAACATCTTGCCCAGTCTTGCACAACGACCTGGCTCCAAGTTATGGAAAAACTAACCAAGACAGATCAGACATGATTCAACCCTTCAGCATAATCCTTCACAAAACCACAGACCACTCATCGGCCTCTTCCACCCACACAAGGCGCCTTACACGAGTGTCTCCTGCGAGCAGGATGCCCTTGGCCAACGTTTGCAACAAATCTGGTTACCTACTTGAAGGCATGGCTCTAAACATTTTCATGGAGGAAGTAATTCCATGGCTTTTCATGCAGCCTCTCCATGTGACTCATACCCAGGACAGCTCACTCCAGAATTGCTCCGATGCCCCCCAGCACATCTACTCAACAGGCATTGGAGAGATCAGCAGAAGAGGGAAACCCCTTGGAAAGGGGACTGGGAATGGGGGAGGCAGAGCCATCATGGGCTGCATTTTAACTGCCAGGCCAGCCTTTGGATGAAGCACCTTGATTTGGGTTTGCCTTCACATTATGAGGTTACATTGCCTCACATTTCTTCTCCCTCTCTAAAGTCCCTCTCCCACTCTCTGCTGTTATCCCGGCTCCTATAATGACTTTTCCGCACCTTCAGACTGGACCTGCACTCCAAGGCAGCAATTCCAGTTGCACACTGGAGCAGCCACACCATTCCTACACATTCCTTCACGTTACAGACACCCACCAGCGTTCTGCCTGACCAGTGCTGCCAACAAGAATCATCTACAAACACTACACAGCTAACACCATTTATCCTACAGTGGCATCCAAACTGTGCCAAAAAGACACCATCCAACCATCCTTGCAACCTTCCAAAGAGGTAATGTATGCCTGCTCCAAGCAGCTTCCTGCCTACATGCCTTTGGTGCCACATAAGCCTCTTTGATGCCACAAAGATTTACTCTTCTCTTAAATGATCACTAGTTTCAGAAAAGGAATAAGGTTTCCCATTTCCTGCCCTGGGTTACTGAGTGGTTTCCCATCAAGCAAACCCTGAGAGGAAAGTGTCTCCAGCAAAAGCCAGCCAGACCAGTGCCAGTGACCACAGCCCAGCTGCCATCCTTCAGGCACATGTGAAGCATGGTACCAACCAGCAGGGCAGCTTCTGAGCAAACACTGAGTAATACCAAGAAAAAGATCGGTTGTCCAAATCCAAAAGCTCTTCCCAGTAATGTGACTCCTGACAAAGCTCTCACATGGAAGAGTGTCTGCTGCCAAGAGAGGATTTCAGCCCCAAGGCGTGCCAGGGGAGCCGGTGGGTTTGGCCAACACTGAGGTCCTTGGGCTGAGGTGGACACGTCTTCCCGAGGTGGACCCAAAGCTTCTCCCTTGCTCTCCTGCCAGAGCAACCAGCAGGGCCATGGGGAGCATGCACGAGCCAAAGCCTTCATTCAGCACTGGCATTGGAACAAGAGATGCCTTGGAAGCAATTGCTGAGAAAAATGAAAAAGAACTTTTCACACCCCCTGAATCCCTGCCCTTTCGGCCTGGAATGCTGACAGGGCTTCCCTGCAATACCCTGATACAGTTACAATATTGCCCATCAGGGACCGGACTAAAACCACAAACCCATTTCCAGCAGACAACCTAATAGCTCTCAGATGATCGTAACTTTGTTAATTTAGCATAATGAAGAAAGCCAGTTAAGCAGGGACAGTCTCCAGCGTTACCCCCAAGTCAGTGGCAGTGGTTTTGAGAAAAAAGTACTTCAACCTACGCTTCAGCTGGTGTTTCTGGAATAACTTCAATAACATAGGCCCCAGAGACAACATCAGGGAAGTCTTTATGGCGATCCTTCAGCTCTCTAGCTTTGCTGAAAAATGAAGAAACAGCAAAAAAAATATTTTGTCAAGACAGGAAAAAACCCCCCCACGCATTTTTACTGAAGTCACTTAATATCCACTAGCTGAGGCGGTTTACATGTTTATATGTCACTTCACCACTCATTTTAACCCTTAGATGTATATTCAAAGAATCATTACACTTTTTGCATGCATACAGCTTTTTAATGCCCATTTCTGGTTAAGGCAATCATTTGAATAGATACAGAGGATGAGAGTTAAAACATTTCAAAACTTGGTCATCACTTTAGAACTAGCAGACTGTAGAACCACAGAATGGTATGGATTGGAAGAGATCTTAAAGACCACTCAGTTCCAACCCCTGACACGGTCAGGGACACCTTCCACTGTCCCAGGTTGCTCCAAGCCTCATCCAACCTGGCCTGGAACACTTCCTGGGATGGGGCAGCCACAGCTTCTCTGGGCAACCTGTGCCAGGGCCTCCCCACCCTCACAGGGAAGAATTTTTTCCTAATATCTAATCTAAACCTACTCTCTGCCAGTGGGAAGCCATTCCCCCTTGTCCTGTCACTCCAGACCCTTGTAAAGTCTCCCTCCATCTTTCTTTCAGTCTCTCTTCAGGTACTGGAAGGCCACAATTAAGTCACCCCAAAGCTTCTCTCTTGCAGGCTGGACAATCCCAATTCTCCCAGCCTTTCCTCACACAGAGCTGCTCCATCCCTCTGATCATCTTGGTGTCTCCTCTGGACTCACTCAAACAGGTCCACAACCTTTCTGTGCTGGGGACCCCAGAGCTGGATGCAGAACTCCAGGTGGGGTCTCAGCAGAGCAGAGGGACAGAATCACCTCCTTCAATCCTGAACCCAACCCTAAAAAAAACCCCAACCCTTTGTGTTTCAATGCTTTGGTCCACCAGTGGATCCTGCTCAAGGGGAAAATTTCTGGTTATTTTTACAGGACGTGGCATTACCTGCTCATGAGCCTGGTTTGAGCATGAATAAGCAAGTCCACACAAAAGCTTCATTTGACATTAAGTGAATTGTTTAATGAAAATCATTTTATAGAAATGGAAATACGCACGTAGGTGATTGTAAGTCGTGAAAAGGTACAACACCACGGACATAACCCCAGGACAGAGTCACAGTCACTAGCTATTCTCTTCTGAAGCATTAAGGAGAAGAAAAAGCCAGGAGATGTTTAAGAGCTATCTCATACAAGAGTCTAGAGGAGAGTTCGACCACGTAGCAGACGCAGAGGAGAAGGTGGCAAGAAGTGGCTGCGAGCTGTCACCAGCACAGAGAGAGACACACGGTGCTGGGTCAGACCTCCCGGTCGCTCCTGCGCGTCACGAGCTGGATCCAAGCGCATGCAGAGACCACGCTGCGGAAAGGTGAGGAACCACCGCTCGCACTTACCTGGGAGTTAGAGACATCATCCGTATGCCGATGTATTTCTTTTTGGTTACAGCTTTTCCTACAAAAAGGAAAACAGGTTTTGGTCAGTCTCTTTTACCAAAAGAGCTTTGCAGGCTGTTGGTTTTCTGTTTTCACAAAATCACAGACTGGTTTGGGCTGGAAGGGACGTCATAGCCCATTTAGTTCCAACCCCCTGCCATGGGCAATGATGACACCCACTAGATCAGGATATTTTCATGTTTTCCTCTTTCAAAGCAGTGAAGCACAGTACCTTTAGCTTGTCTGTCATGGGATTCAGTTAGGAACTTTTTAATTTTATCGGATGGGATAGCAAACGAGATGCCTGCTGTGACTTTTAGTGTGTTAATTCCAATGACTTCACCATCCTACAGAAATTAAAAAAAAAAATCATTATTAGCAAATATGGAACACCTCAAAGGGAAATGTTTCATTTCTTCCAAGCAGTCACAAAGACAAATTCACACGACACATTCTGTAGCTGGTTTTCAATTCTCTAAATGTTTTCTTTAAGCCTAATTTTGTGAGTCTATTGATAAAACATTATTCAAGAATCTTGGAAAACCAATGTGGATATTCATCTTGCTGTAGAAGAGAGCAAAACTCGGCAACACTTGTGCTTGCAGCAGATGAGCAAGATACTCTGCAGCCAATCTGTGCCTGTTTACTTCAGCAGGCACCACACAGAGCATGGCACTGACTGCTCCTGACTCACTATTGCATAATAATATAAAGAAAAATGACAATTCACCAAAATCAAAAGTTTTCCCGGCAGTGTAACTCCAAGAGCTTCAGATAAAACATCTCTGCTGTCATCTCTTCTGAAATATCAGCAGCTCCTTTCCCTGATCCATCACAGATAAAAACTATCCAACTACAATTTCTTTTAAGTGGGACTGAATCTGTGCTGTGAATGGGGTGGGAAAAAATTGCCAAATCTCCTCCAAGGCAGAAACTCTGAGTAGCTCTGAGTTTCAATTTGTCCTGTGCCTCCTGGGGACTCGACCCCATGTACCCCCAGGAGACCTGAGAGCTCTCACACAGTTTTGCAACCTGCTTCAGTTCATTCTACAATATCAGCAAATAAACCCTAATAGCCTGATAAATATGTGGATTTTTTTGCTGTGACTCAAAATGCAAGGGTAGATACGTTTTAGAAACATTAAGCTGAGTTTCAATGTGCAAAAGAAAAGAATTGCCAGCTGCAGGGTAAAATGCAAGGGCAAACAAATCACTGCAAAATGTGCTTTTTACTCTTTGCAAGGCATGAGCAAAAAAACATTACACTTGTTTGAAACTATGCAAACCATAAACATTTTAAATATTGAAATCCAAATGTAGCCTTTAGCCAACATAAACACAGACAAGTGATTAGTAAGAACCATGTGAATTTTGTGTAGTCAGCCAGATATTGAAAGCTCTGAATCACATATCTGGTGGGGGGTTTTGCCTTTTTTTTGTTGGTTTGGGTGGGGTATTTTGTTTTGTTTTTAAACTAAAAAGCAATAAGCTTGACACTAAGTGAACTTAGAGAAACTCTTACCAGATTTACTAGGGGTCCTCCAGAGTTCCCATACTGAAAATAAACATAAGAGCACGTTTTAATATTTACCTCTTAATTTGTTGCAAGCAAAACATAAAAGGAAATTTCTGAAATATTTCTGTAGTACTGTTTCCAATATGGGCAGTGGAACAGTCTTAAAATTCCAAACCCGTTCACTACACTTAGTATCGCCCATTTTAGCTGAGCTTTGCAAATGCTCAAGTTTTTCTTCTCTTGCCAGAGTGAGTTAAGAAAGCCAAGGTTTTCCTTTTGTTTTATTAATGCCACACTAGAAGCTTGCAAGATTTTAGGACAGCTCTGGGAGCTGTTAGTGAAGATTTCTTACAAGGCCAAGATTTGAAGTACAAAAACTATTGTTTTGCCTCAATGCAGAAACAAACTTGAATCCTTAAACCAAGCTTGGCTTCTTTTTCAGAAAACGAGCTGGATTTTGAAAATACATTTATCTGTCAGAGAATATTGCCTCCTCCCTTGCAATCTGCCAGGATTTTGAAGTGAAGGCAGATATTGTGCCTGGTGTGGTTCCTTGGGGGGGGTTTCTAAACAACAACCGAGCGCTGCTGCTGCGGCGCAGATGTCCGGATTTACACGGAGAGGAGACAAGCCAGCTCTGCTCCCTGCTCCTGACAGCAGCACCACGGGTGGAATTTTCAAAGCAGCTACTGGAGAAAGGTAAGGGCTGAAGGGGAGGAGCTCGGAGGGGACGTACATTGATGATGGCGTCCGTCTGGATGTAGTCCATGTCGGAGTTGCGGAGCCCCAGCTCCTTCCCCCCGCGCTGCGTGGTGCTGACGATGCCCGTGGTCACCGTGTTCTGCAGGGAGAAGGGGCTTCCGATGGCCACCACAAACTCTCCCGGCCTCAGGTCTGCAGACTGACCCAGCAGAAGAACTGGCAATTTACCCTACAAACAAAAATAGAACAAAAAAAAAAACAAAGAGAAAAATTCAAAAGTTAAGACACTGCTCCACCGGCAGAACAAATGTTACAGAAGGATGAATACATTCATAGAGTAAGGGAAAAGAGAGAAGCTTTTATCCCTCAGGGATTTTTCTTGTTCTCTTTTCTTTGAGTATTTTGTGTGGGTTGGTACAGAAACAACCCAATGGGCATCTGCACTGGAGTGTGGCCTCTTTACACTGTAGGAGAACTTTTTCCACAACAGGTACCCATTAATCAAGAACAATTAAAAGACCAAAGGAATATTTATGCTCTGCTGTACAAAGCAAACATCTGATGATACTAGAAATGAGCCTTTTCCAACACTTCTTGAAATAATTAGCCAAGAGCTGCTGTAGTAAAAATACGATATTGTTTGAGAGTGAATACTAAAGAATCATAAAAGCAACAGCCCGAGAGTATCAAACATGCATATGTAGTTAAAAGCATTTTATATTCTCGTAAGACACCAGCTAAAGTTTCATCTTTTTTTTAATGAAGTATCTTTTCTAAACAATTACATTGCCTCCTACATACACTGATGTCTTCCTCTGAAGATGTCAGGATTTAAAGACTTTATGTGACTTTTCTGTTATGACAGTAAGGGATACCATCATACTTTCAAGATCTTATCTCTAATCATATTAAATATCATGTTGTTGAAGACATTCCCACTAAAACATTCTTAAAATTCAGCAAACACTGCATTCTACAGCAATTAAACAAAAAACAAGGGAGGGAAGGTTGGATCCACACACTCTTGCCAATGAATCAAGGGTGTTCTGAAACAGATCATACTTCAAATAAATACTTTTTCTTGATTTATCGCTTGCCTGCAAAATACTCATTGCGTGCCATTTCTCCCTTTCTCCACACTTTTAAAAGTCATTCTTTACCCTTACAGTGACGTGACACGTTTTAAAATATTTTTGTTTTATCTGTTGTCCAAATGATCCTGACCCTTCACAGGTAATTTAACTACATATTTAATCATGTCACTAGACAATTTCTACTAGCATCAATGAACCTGGACATGTATGAATTCAGGTTTTGACTTAGGGATTTGGAAGATTAGGTTACTGAACCCGAAAATCAAAACAGAAGTCTGGAGGGATTTATCTTTTGATTGGCAAAGCTAACTCGAACCTAACTTTCCTCCAAGCTTGACCCACTTCAAAACTCTAAATTTTGGCAAGAAGGGAAAATATTACATGTTTAATTTGGAAACCTAGAGCTAGCTCTTCAGGGATCTTTTGTACCAGCAGTTTGAAAGCCTGTATTGATAAGTCACCCCCTAGGGACAAAAATCCAGTAATACAAACAAACCCAAATGCTCATCATTTTGTATTTTTCACCTACAGTTTATTTCAAACACCCTAAGAGATAGTGTCTACAAAAGTAAAAAATAATGGCATCAGTTATCACTGTATGCTGCTGCAAATACAGAAGTTGTGGTTTTAATGTTGAACAAGACTGGTCTTGTGTATCCTTTATCCAGCTTTGCTACCATTCCACTGGTGAAATTTTACTCAGATGAGCAGATTGTTTCAATAAAACTCATTGCCAGCTCCCAGAGAGGATAAGATGCAATATGGAAACTTATCTTTCAGTCTCCAGACAGCAGGAAAATAGTGAAACCAACTGCTTGTTCAACAGAGTAAGTTGGAAGAGCAACAGAACAGGCAGCACAGAAAGGAGAAAATATTTCCATTTCTAGTTATCTTTCAGAGGAAAGTTTTCACAACTGGCAATGCCCTACTATTGAATAATAATTATAAAATACAGCATTTATCAGTGCCACAGCCACAGATAAACCCAGCCGTGGCTGTGGCTTAGTTCTGGGAAGGATCCAACAGCTCTGCCTGGTTTCCCCATTGCATTTGCAGCACTGCAGAGAAGCAGCAACATCCCAGGGCAGTTCATGATCCAGCCCCCAGCCCTGACTCCAAGGGATGTGTCCAGGACAGCGGGAATCAGGCAGCCACCATTAGCTGTGCTGGGAAGCACGCAGCATATGCAGCACAAACAGCCCCATATGGGTATTGTTTGGATCCAGGGAGAACCCTGGCCCTTCCTCCTCGGACCAGATGCTATTGAGCTGACGTAGCACGTGTTTGCAACATGTCTCTGGTCAAGAAGAGCATCTTTTTTTTGGCACTGCTTTTCCTTATTTAAAAAAAAAAAAAAAAAACAAACAAGAAAAGACACAAGAAAAAAAGTGGGTTTGGTTTGTATCCCAGTGTGCTGAACATGGGTACTTTACAGAGAAAGAGGCAAATGAAACATAGACAAGTAAAAGCAAACAGAATGCTTTTTATTTTTCTTTAACAGAAAAAAAAAAAAAAGACTGGTGGTGTACAAAGTTAAAGATTTATACAAAGTTCCTGAGTTATAACAACAGTCACAAAGCCAAAATCGCATCTGGCAGCAGAAAGAAAATACAGGAACAATCTCTGACTAATACAACTCTGATTGTGCTGAGTTTTCAAGCCTGTGCCTATACTAGCTAGGCTTCAGTTCAAACCCTAATGCTGTATGGATTGGCTGCAAGTCACCCCTGTGATTCAACATGCCTTCTGGAAAGTTTGGCTAACCTTTCCCTTGCTAGAAACATAAATCAATGGCAAAAATGGCCTTGTTCTGCACACATTATGAAACACAGCTTTGGAAAACGTGTCCTCTATTCCTGGTGATTTCATGGAGTGGGGCACAGCACACTAACAGCACTGCAGGTAAATATATCAGTGCCCCTACAAGAAGATGCTATGAAGAATTGGCTATGATGAATATATGTGTTGTAGTGGCTTTAAATTGGGAGGGTTCTCTCTAAAATAGCTTAAAACATTGCCACATTCAGTATTAAATTTTCCACTATATATAAAAACAAACCAAACCAACTATTCATTTAAATTGTACATGTGGTTGTGAATTGAAACCATTATAAAACCTACTAAAATCCCTGGGCATCAGGTGAGGGAGTGGGAAAAACACTGTTCTGCAGTCCCCAAGAGGAGCACTGGCAATGCCAGGCAAGCCATGCCAGGATCATGTCAGAACACCCTGCCTGCCCCCTCACACCCTTCCACTGGCAAGCTCATCCCTAGGAAGTCAAGGAGTCCTTGTAAACTGAGTGTAAATGTGAATTCAGGGCCCTTAATAACCATACTTAATAAATGTGCATTTTTTAATTTTTACATAACGTCTGATGGCCGTCAGGACGATGTCACTGCTACTCCAGCTCCCGATTCTCCTGTTTTAACTACAGATTTGCCACAGCAGTTAATTAAAACCCCAGGCAAAGGACCATGCCTTGCAGCACAACCACGAGGGAGCCAGGAACACCCAGCACCCAAACCCAGCTCTCCCAGTGACTCACTGCACGGCCCTGGGCAACAGGTAACAGTTTTCTCTATCCCTGCCTTTTCTAATTCTTCCTTTGATGAAGCCTTGGGGCTCTGCTGGATCCCTGTTCACTCAACAAAACAAATCTGCAGGCAGGCATTTTGCGAGCACACAGAAATAGGACCAAACATGCAAACCCCTAAGTGGCACATGACTCACTGTTTACACCCAGCCAGAGAAGGAGCCATTAATTAGGGTTAATATTTTAAGCCTTTCGCATCCCAAAGGGCTTCAGACGTTTTTATATATGGATTTGACTCAAACCCTGGGTAAACAGAACTCCCACGACACGGACAGCTGCACACCACCACAAGGAATGGCTCCATCCAGCAGCAGGACACAGCTACTGTGGCATGAGAGAACAGGACAGGTAGAGATCAGCATCGTCAGCCAGCAGCCAGATGGAATCATAGAACCATGGAATCTTTTAGGTTGGAAAAGAGCTCTGAGATCATTGAGTCTAACATTTAACCCAGCACTGTCAATGCCACCACTTGTGTCCCCAAGTGCCACATCCACACAGCTTTTAAATCCCTCCAGGGATGGGGACTCCACCACTGCCCTGGGGAGCTGTGCCAGGGCTTGACAACCCTTTCCATGAGGAAATTTGTCCCACTGTCCAGTCTTAACCTCCCCTGGCACAGCTTTACACCATTTCCCCTTGTCCTGTCCTTTGTTCCCAGGAAGCAGAGCCCAACCCCCCTGGCTGCCTCCTTCTATCAGGGAGTTGTGGACAGCCAGAAGGTTCCCCCTGAGCCTCCTTTTCTCCAGGCTGAGCCCTCCCAGCTCCCCCAGCCACTCCTGGTGCTCCAGACCCTTCCCCAGCTCCGTTCCCTTCCCTGGACACGCTCCAGCCCCTCAGTGTCTGTCTTGTCACGAGGGACCCAAAACTGACCCCAGGATTCGAGGTGCAGCCTCAGCAGTGCCAGCACAGATGTTCACCTCATGTACATCAGCAACATGGTTTGAGTCAGGTAAAAGAAGTGGAATCTGGACAAAACAGCTCCAAAATTAAAAGAGGAAGAAGCACAAAACCAGCACCAGGCACAGCCACCGCCACGGAGAAATGGAAACCAAGAGACAGGCGGCCATAACCAGGAGGTGTTTTGGTTTGCACTTTTTCATCCATGAAATAAGTGAATCTGTCTCTATGCTGGCACAGAAAGCAAGTGAATCCCTCCTCTGTTCTGTAATCCCCTTCGTTTGTGGATGGAAGGCCAGGAATTTGCAGGAAGCAGTTTGCAGTTCAATAAACGGATGAAGTGGAGACAAATGTTTTGAGTTCAGCTTGTGTTAAATAGCAACAGATCTCCTTCATGCTTTTTATTTTTAGGTGGGAAAGGCACAGATGCTGGTATGTTACACTAATTCCGCTGTAAGTAACTCTGGCAAAACCTGTAACTTCTCTGGGAATTGCATTTCTGCTCTGACTAATGAAACTCTTTAACTTTCAGAATATGTTATGGCAAAATAAAAACACCAGCCATGAGCATATAAAAATGTAGAATATCATCCACAATCTAGAAACTGCTTGACAGAGTGCCAAAGAAAACGAAAAACCCAAGCTGAACACATTACAAGCCTCCAAAAGTATTTCATCTATAGTTAGAAAAGCAAAACGGAGTCTTCTTATCTAAATATGGAGCATGGGAAGCTTGCAGGAAAAAAAAGAAGGATGAAGTGTTGTTTTGATATGTCACCAGGTTTTCAATTGCCTGGCAAGAGATTGATGTTCTCCCTTAAAAGTAAAATAAAAATGAAGTTTCAATACAAAAAAACCTAAATAAAATAAAAATAGTAATTAAAAAAATGCTGGCAGACCCATCCCGGAGATGTGTGAGTATTTTGCTGCACGGGGAGCTGGACCAGCACATTGTCCCCACAGTGAGGGCTACTAGAAGCTGAAGATGGCAGGAAACCACTGCTGTCTAAATTCATGAATAAACAGGAGTTAACATCCAAGCTTTTTACAAGTTATTTCATTTCTGTGGGTCCTGGAGGCTTCTGGAAGCAATATGCGGGCTTCCTCAGGCTCTCGAGAGGAAGCAACGTATTATCCAGCGACAGATTTCAAAGTGAAAGAGCGTTTTAGAAAAGCCACTTACATCTGGTATCCAAGTAGTTTGTTTTTTCAAAATGTGGGCTATTAAAATATTGATGCATAAACAGGAAAGTTTGCTTTCCTGCCTCCTCCAGTTTGTACACCCAGGGGAGAAAAGCAAATCCCCTCTGACCACAAAGATACAGACACTCATTGCCTCCTAAAACCACCAGAGGAACGAGGGCAGAAGGTCTTGTTGATTTAAAAGTGTCAAACGAAGTGTTTACTAATAAGGTGCAGGAGAAACCTTGAGCTGAAGTTTTGGCTGAAATGCCACCACAAATTAGAGCTGGGTCACAACCCCACTGCTGCTGCACCACACAGATGCCAAATCCTGTCTGGGATAAAGAACCAGTCACACCGAGGAACAAAAATCTTCAGGACCTGGCATGTCTTCCACGACAGAGGTGTGATTTCAGAGTTGGTGTCTCATGGCTGGTTTTTAAGCACGTAGAAAGAAGAAACACCACTCACCATGCTCCTCCCCTCAGTGCCAAACCACAGACAGAGGTTTTGTGGACACAGTTCAATTTCCAGGGGTGAAAAGGGTCTCCAGGCAAAAGCCACCTTCCACTACTTCTGGCTTCCAGTTTCCATTTGAGTGGGGGCACAAGGTCCTTTTCTAATTCTGCCCCCCATTGACCCCGATGTTGTCCATTAAACCACCCCGAAGTTTTCTCCCCTCCTCCTGGTGTTTATTTTTCAGCAGCTGTATCACACATTCTGATTTAACAAGGTAGTTATTTGCCTGGAGATGAATTCCACAATCCAGCTCTGCCAGCAAAAAAGCATCTGCTCCCTTTGGAGTGTTGTGCAATAGTTTTGATGGGTTTCACACTCGCTGCAGGATCACACGTGCCACGCAGGACAGATTATTTATTTCACCAGTCTCTGCCTGTGCTGCCAAAATCCAAATTTTTCTAGGGAAGTTTTATAAATTTTGCAAGTTCATATCCAAATTGTCTGCAACTGCACTGATCCTTTCTAGTGCTGTGGTCTCCTGGCTGCATTTGGAAGGACAGTTAGGTTGGATTCATGGTTACCACATGGATTCCAACCTTACTTCCTACTTTCAACACTTCAGCAAACTGCTCTGTGTCACTACAGACATGAGGAACACTGTTGCTCTCTTTTATAGACTGTAAAAACAAGCACATTTTAGGACTGGAACAACTGCCCCAAGGTTTCTGTTCCTCATTGACTGCAATATGTTTTTCCACAGAGAGGAGTTTAATCAGGGAAACTGTTCATTCTTCCTGGTGCCCAGACTTTACCACTCTCTTTCATTTCCTCAGCAAAGCCAAATTAGTTCTAGCAATGTCTTTGGCCAGATGTTCACACCTTAAAGAAAAACAGCATTCAGGCTGCTGCCAAATCTGAAAGCTTTAGGAATAGCAGCTGACAGCCTGATCCCATACTTCCAGCCCAGCTCTGTTCCTAACCACAGAGGCATTCTTCACCCTTCAGATCCTGTCTTAACATGCCACACAAAAAACAGAAGGAAAAAAAACCTTCTGCATCTTTGATGTCACCTTCAAATAATTTATTCCAAATTAAGAACTTCGCCTCTTACTTCAGAAAAATTCTTAGGGATGGTTTTCACTCCCATATCCAGATTTTTAAAGGGTCATTTGTACCATCTCACTGACTTCTTTAGCCAGCAAATACATTTCAAATTCAAATTATTACCTCTGTGATTTTAAAAAGCCTTTTATGCATTTGAATGACTGCAAGGCATTTCAGTACAAAAAAGAAAGCTCAAACACTGAACTTGAAAGGGATATATAAAAATGTCCAACAAAAGTTCAGTGTGAGAATCAATTTCTCAGCTGACTGCGTTTCCATTTCAACTTTTTTGGTGAAAACATAAAATTTTGTGTTTCTAATTCTCCAGATGCAAAGAAACTCCTGTCCTGTGAACAGAGGTGCCTCAGGCCTCACCTTGGACTGGGATTTCCCAATGCCATGTTACTGGAGCTAGCTGGAAATCTGGGTCTCCCATCCCATCATGTTTTCCCCCAATTCTTCTCAAAATTATCCTGAGCTGGAATGGGAGAGGCCAGGGGGAGAACAACACCCAAGGCACAGGGTTGTACAGCTGATAAGACTCTTGCCAGGGGGATGTCAGATCAGCTCCAGCCCTGTTTAGCAATGGTTTCCACCACGAGCAGCTCATCTGGCTGCATTCCCTTTTCCCAAGCTGCTCCCAGTCTTCCAGGTTCTCCCTTCCCACAAGCAGCTTCCCAGGGAAATTTGGAGCCATTTCCTTAGGGTATGAAATAACATTCAACCCCACGTCTGCCCTTTCCCTAAGCCCTCCAAATGATCCATCACATGAGTTCAATGTCTTCTCTCTGACTCCCACCTCTCTTCTCTGGAGTTCACATTCCTGCTGCTCCAAGTCCTCTCCTTCCCATCACATCTGCTCTCCCCACCACGCTGTGCTTCCAATCTTAAAGCACTTTTCCAGCTGCCCTTCACTCCCTGCCGTATCCTGCCCATCCTAATGCTGCCAGTGCTCATCCTGGGGATCTTTCCCTTCGCTTTGTTACTGCTTTTGCGTATTTTAAGATAAAAATGAGAAAATAAGCGACCCCAAGAAAACAAGAGTTAAAAACAACACGGGAAAAAAAAATTATTGATCAGTTTTTCCACCTGGTTGCTTTTAAGAAGCTTTTAAAAATGAAAAATAAAAAGGTTTCAAATAAGAAAGGTGTCAAGGGAGCAGCAGGAGCACTTCATATCTCGGGTCATCCAAGAGTTCTGCGTTAGACGTCTGATTCAGTCATGAACTCTGGCACAAACACTTCTGACCTCGCTGGGGAATAGGTCTGAACTAAAACAACACTGCAAGATCTACACATTTTTGAGTCATGTGTTTCAAATGAAACCTCCTTGCCCGCTAAACTTGGAGGTCATTAACTGAGAGACCAGACGAGGGAAGCCAACGGGAGCAGCACCCCAAGCAATCACATGCCCCTCATTGCATCTCCATTACGCAGCATTTCCACACAATATTTCGCTTGCACTACGTGTGCAGAACCTCCTGACAGCTTTTCTGCTGTGGCAGGAGGCAGAATAACGCTGACAGACCAACATCTGATATGGAGGAAGACTATGGATGGGAAGTTGCACTCCCTTGTGCTCAGAAAACCACTTGCGGTGTAAGAGCATCTTTCCAGGCTGGCTTTAATTTCCATGTTCAAGATGTTCCCCAAGATATTTTCCATTTTAGTAGCTACATCAGTGTGGTGCAGCCCTTAGGGGGATAAATGTATCCTCTAAAAGCAATTTGTGACTTCAGCAAAGGCACTCAAGACAAATACATCCCTCTGCCAAGCACAAGGGAAACACCCCCTTTTCTTCTCTGAGATAAGAGTTATATCAGATAAAGTGTGTGCAAACCAGCCAGCAAACTGTGGCGGTGTTTTTTGTTTTGAGGATGCACAAAAAAGTGCTGCAGACTACTATGACTACACTGAGATGTGACAAAATTAACCACTGCCACCCACAAACTCAGCTTTTAAAAATGAATATCCACCTAGTTCATATATTCTCTACAACCCAGCCCAGTAAACCGCTCGCTTTTCCTTCAAACCTGAAAATCAGCAACAGCTGTTGGAAAGGAGGGTGCTAAATTAGAGGAATAAAATGTGTCTTGCTTTAACGACTCACCTGAGAATCTATTTTAATTAGTGCAATGTCTGATTTTTCATCAACATCTTTAATTTTAGCTTCATACGTTTCCCCGTTCTTCAGCTCCACCTTCACCCGGTTCTTGTTGGTGACCACGTGGGCGTTGGTCACTATCAGCCCATCTTCGGAGACAATGAACCCCGAACCGCTGGCAACAGGAATCTCCCTCTTGGAATAAGGGAGCCTAAAAGATAAGGGGAATAAAACATTTATTGCTGCAAAAAAAAAGCTGAAAGGTCACAAACCACTGCGAACAACACGCAGCCAAAAGCAGTTTGGTGGGGTTTAATTTTTTAAGATATCTGCTGTTACTTACTCCCATTAAGAAGATAAAACACACGCATTAGTTTAACTAATTTTTTTTTCCAAGATTCTTAAATTATCTTTAATTCTCAGGCACGACAAATATTTATTATCTCAAAAGCTCTTTGCCGTTACATGGCATCCATCAACGTTTCTGGCACACTGGCAGATGTTTTCAAGGATATTAAAAAAAAAAAGAAAAAAAATCAAACTGGGCATCTTGTTTACTTGCGAAATAATTCAATGTGAACCACAGCAGGAGCTATCTTCTCCACCACGTCTGCAATAAAGTTGTACTTGTGCCTCAGGCTGTTCGGATGTTCCTGGCCTGAAATAGAAACAGAGAACATGTCATGAGTCCTTCAAGTGACTGCAGGAGGGTCATTGCAAAACACCTGAATTAAAAAAAGCTCCGAGTGGGTATTTCTCCCTTCCTTAAAAATCATCTGCAGCATGACCCCTGGCCCCAGACTTCCCTCCTGCCTCTTTGCACAGGGTGCTTTATCCTTAGGACAAACATCCATGGAACCTCCCGGTCTGGAGCGCACACGCCTGGGCCATGGGGCAGCATGGGCTCATCCCACTGTGGTGCCCAGGGATGAGGCACTGGAGGAGCACGGGGTTTATTCCCTGTCTGCACCGCCCGCTCTCCCTCTGTGAAAGGGATTTTGTACTCAGATGCCTCCATTGCTGCTCTCGCCTCTTTTCTGGATGCTCTACTTAGCTTGTATGGTCTTCTCAGATTAAACAAACGAGCTCTGTTCCTCTGCCAAAATACGCCTTCTTGGAGGTTTTTGAAGTCTCAGGCTGCTGCATTTGTAAAATGCCGAGGACACCGAGGTTCTGACCCCAGAGCAAGCCCTCAGCAGCTGCTGAGAAAGTTTAACTTGGGTACAAGACTGGGCTTCCTTTCCCACCAGTGCCCCCACACAGCCTGGACCAGCAGCTTCTGCCTGGCACCTACACATGGAAGCACCTTCCATATGCTCCACACAACCACAGTCAAGGCATCCTTTCCACTGATGCTCCCTGAGGTCCATCAGCTCCACAGGAGTGGATCCCACCATGCTTCGGAGTTACTGAGCCACCCCCAGGGCTGTAAAATAGATATGACAACACAAGAGGACAATGGGACCACAAAGCCCTGCATTCCTGGGCAGTGCTGTAACAAAAACCCATGGTCACTGGGTATTCAAGAGGGGCCAGTGGGATTTTCAAAAGCAACTGGGTACCAAACTCCCATTGTGGCCAACAGAAAACCTGTCTGCACCAAGAGATGTCTAAAAATCTCTGGGAAAAACTCATGGTTCTAACACAGCCTCTCCTTCTCAAGCAGTGCGGGGGCAAAACACTCCTTTTTAAAACTGGGAGCTGCTATACAAATTGGGAACACCCCAAGGAGTTATTCTGTATTCCCTTAGAGGGGAGAAACAGCCTTTGTGTTCATTTCCATTTTATCTGACGCATCCATCTCACGTTATACAGGCACAAGCCAAACCTGTAACAGCCTTCCAGAGGAGTATTAATGTGTTGTGCTGCTCCCATCCATCTTTGCCATTTGGCTTCTAAATCCGTGCAGAGATTAAAGCAATAAGCAGCTTGTGGGTGCTGTAAGTGCCTTTGACGGTGTAAGAGGACGATTTATTTGCAGAATCGCAGGAGACCAAGGACTATCCCATAAAACCATCCCAATACCGAAACCTCGAATGCCCTTTCAAAACCAGAGTGGAAAACCATGCAAATTTTTAAGTACACACTGGAGGCAACAACGATTTGGGAACAAAGTGCCACTGCTTTTAACGCTAACCAGACACCGGTTTGACTCAGGGGTGAACATGTTTCAGGTGAGTTCCCAACGCCAACTAGCACACGCTGCCCTCATCAGAGGGGTGCATGCTCAACCCAAACACTATCTGTCACCCAAGAACATGGTTTTTTCTCGTTTATACCCTGTGAAGCACCTGAAGGGCTTTTAAATGCGGCCGGTCACGGGCAGCAGCCACAGCAGTAACCACAAAATCCGCCGCGCAGTTTCGGAAATGTTCATCTGCTTTACGAAGCAGCAACATCGATCAGGAAACTTGTGACCTCACCTCCTGTCTTCCTCAAGAGTATTCAGTGCTTTCTCTGGTTTACACACGAGCTGCTGCCCTTGGGCTTTTACCCCAGAGAGGCATGAGGGCTTGCTGATGGAGAAATATCAATTTAGCAAAGGATTCATATTCCCTGTTAGAAATATTCGGTATCAGGCAAGTCACGGCTGATAACGGGGGTGGTTTTGGAAAACTGCTACAATGAGAACTGCAGTTTGGAGTTATTCACTCACATTCAATAGGTGCTTTGAGAGATTATCAGATGGGATTAATGTGATTCTGGCCTGGAACGCCACGGGGCACTGCTGTATCCATCGATATGCTGTTTGATCACTGCTTATAAAATGATTTCATCTCAGCTACCATGCTGCAAGACATCCAAAGGTCACATCCTGCCCTTGGGGGGAAAAAAAAAAAAAAAGAGAGCTCCACGGATGAGGGAACTGCACAGGAAAAGCACAGCTTTTCTTATGCCTTCAATCTTTTTTGCTTTTAGCTATTGAAGAAGAAAAAGGATGCCCAGGGTGTGCATGGTGAGACTACTAATGCTTCACCTCAGAGCTGCCTTCCCCTGGAACTGGAGCCTACAAAAGCCAGGATTTCAGGGGCAACAGTATTTTGTGCATAATCCACCTCCTTATGCAGTCCCAAATTTAACTGCAGAGTGAAATAAAAAAGTCAGAATTTCATTCTTTGGAAAAGTTAGATAATAAATACTAATTCATGGCATACTGACCCAAAAAGCTCACAGCAGCTGGCCACGCCTGCCTATTGCTTATGTATTAGGAATTCCTGCATTGTGTAACACAGTTTTGCAACAGCTCTTGAACCACTGCCCATTTAAATGGAAAACATACCTTTTTAGAGCAAATAAACAACAGGCAAAGTACTGCTCAGAGGAATTCATTGATGAACGTTTAACAAAAAATATTCCTGTCAGGTGGTCTTTACCATATCTGAAGGCTGTAGTGCAAGTGTTGGCACGTTGAAAATTTCTTCTGTCACTGAGAAAAAGTATAATGGGGGGCAAAAAAATGAGGCTAAAACGAGCTGGTGTGCTTGCATATCATTTGCATATTATGTAGAGACTTAATGCTCCCCACAGCTAATTGCTCTTTGGGGTTACTGAGCCACACATGGGAAGGTGAGAAGAGCACTGATCTTTCCTACAAGGAATCACCACTACGTGAAATTTTAGCTGAGCTTCGAACCTAGGCCCGAACTACTACGTGGAAGCCTAAATTGCCATAAAACCACCAATATTCTAAACCTAATATGAGCAGATGCTCATCCCTCAGCCACTACAGGGCAGTTTCCAGCCATCACCAGCCACTGTAGAAGGCAGCAGTGAAATAGAGAACTTCCCCAGATGTACTTTCCTCTTTTCTCTTACACATCTATTTTCCAGCTGTACCAATAGCTCAGGGTCTTAGCAGAAAATAGCTGGTTTGGGGAGATTTTTATTTGTTTTGTGGGGGTAGGTTGCTTTTTTTTTTACATCATTGAGAGTTGGGCTTGAATAAAGCTCTGGTTCCTAAATACCTTCAGGCTCTGACGTTCAGATCTTCCCAGACTGCTCCTCTTTCTATTTATATGCTGTGATTATTGTGTTTTGTAACTCTTTTATTGAACTATTGCACAATGCCCTAAATACCCACGAGCATGGCTAAAAAACCTTTACTAATGACATTATAAAGATGATTGTTGTGAATTCAGTTAATAACAAAAAACTGACTTTAAAAAAATATATGAATAGGTTATAGCATGAAAAATTCCCAAGGCAACTAATTCTTCAAGGACTTCAAAGGTGTGCTGGCTGCCAGCCCTGAAATGAAAAGGCAAATTCTCTGCCAACTGGCATTAACAGGGCTAATAATCAGTAAACAGACTGCTAGGAAGGCAAGACAGAATACCAAGCCATGAAAAAAAGCACACCCAGCTGTAAACAACTGAAGTAATTTGGTTTCATAAAGAGGAGCCAAAAAGCAAATTAAGATCTAGGTTCTGGTTAGGTCATTACTCAAAGTGGCATCGATGCAATAATTCTTACAACTCACACATTTGGTGATTATTTTGAGCTAAACTGAAGAGGTGCTTTGGAGATAGAAAGCTCACTGAAGTAACCTCTCCCCTTTGGCTGGGAGAGCTGTGTCTGCTGCTCTGGAAGGTCTTTTCTCAGCACAGGTCCACCTCTCATGAGAGCAGGTCTTCAACCAAACCTTTAGGCACATCTCAGTCAGAAAAGGATCTTTTCCTTACCCAATTTTCACGTGTTTTCCCCTTTCCAAAAAAAGGGGTTCTGCTCTCATTCATCTTGAACTTTCCACTGAGTGAAGCTAGGACCAAAGCAATGATCCCATTCAATGGGATTTTTTATCTTAGACACAGTGACAGGGGAAATATGGCACATCCCAGCAAGTCTCTCCCTGCCAGCCCCCCGAAGTGCTGAAGTTTATGGGATAACTAAAGATATTAAACTACCCAGGCTGCTGAAAATAGGTGATTATTTCCTCCCGCACTCACCACTTGCTTAACAATATCTTTAGACACATGGGAGGGTCTGAAAGCACAGCTTGGGTTTGGGATTCTCTGCAGAATGAAACCAAAAGAGCTTCTGCACTCACGAAACCTCTGGGCTGCCAGAACCGGTGACTACCGACACAAACCACAAACCACGTCCAGTTTGGCTTGGAGAACTTCCACCCTCCCAAATAAAACTCCAACCACTGGTGTTTGTACAAACTCCCATTCATGTCATATCTGAAAAACGTTCAAACCTCTGCCTATGGAGATGAGAAACTCCAGCAAAAGTGCTCAGCTCACGCTGTAAACAGGGGGATCAGCCCAGCTGGAGAGAGACGAGGGAAAAGTGTGGGAATCTGCTGCCACACTTTCTTTTTTTAAATTACAGAAAACTGCAAGCCTAAATATTCCACTTCCTATTCAAGGATAAATTGGGTAATATCCCAAAAAAAGGATATTACGCAATGAAAACACTAAGAAAATAAGAAACAACATTCTACGTGTCAGAGGCAATTTGCTCAAGAGCGACTCTTAGGTCATTGAAGGGAATTTTGAGAGGTCTAAACCACAGCACCTTGTTAACAGAGATGCCATGACATCAGTTATTTTCCCCCTTCCATAATCCATGGAGAAACTCAAGACACTTGACAGATTTCTGGGAGGAAAATCTGTATTACTGTGACATCCCTAAAAGCAAAAATATTTTCACAGCCCTAAATAATGGCAGAATAAAATGCTTGAAATCCCTCCAAACAGTAAACTGCACAAATCTTGTATTCACTTAAAATATTTCCTGCAGCAAAAACCCACTGCAAGATTAAAGTGAGGATTTTAAGTAAAATTGCTATTTGGCCTGAATGCACACGTGCAAGGGGAAAATAAAGTCCATTTTCATCACCATAATATTTAGATGATCGATTCTTTCTTGGCAGCCTTTAACAAGGACTTTGTATTTTCCCTGCTAATCCAAAAGCATAAACCCATTCGTTTTAATCACCCATATTAAACAAACCCCAAAGAACTGCCAAGTTAAACAAAACAGGGAATCTATACAAAGTTCACAGAGCAGCACAGCTCTCCAATGAATGGTGACACAGGAGAGTTCTCAGACCAACGTGTCTGAAACGAAGCACATTTGAGTAACAAAATGAGGGTGAAAAAATTTCACATTTTAATTGATATTCTACTGACACGCTACTGGCCATAAATTTATGCTTGCCCCGAGCAGAGCTTGAAAGGGAAAGGTATCGAGAATGCAATGGTAGGGATAAGTAAAACATGATACTGGCAACACAAGAATGTTACCAATATCTGATTTCCCATCCCTAGAAGTGTTCAAGGCTTGGACAGGGCTTGGAGCAGCCTGGGCTAGTGGATGGTGTCCTTGCCCCCAGCAGAGGTTGGAATGAGATGGTTTTTAAGGTCTCTTCCAACGCAAACCACTCTGTGATTGTAAGAATGACTAGGCTATGCAGAGAGAACGACACATAAAGAGTTCTTGTGTAATTTATAAAACAAGAAAACAACAACAAAAAGTATTTGAAGATGATTAAATTGTAAAGCAAAGTCTTCAGAGAACTTTGGTCCAGCCTCTTTAAGTCCAGCTTCTTTCTTGGTGTGAATCAGACCCCTTTTGCATCCAGTACTGAGGCAATTCAAGATATTCTCGCCACTGAAAATGGTCAATGGGTGATTTCCCCACGACACGTGCCCAGTTCTCTTCTAAAGAGTTCCTGTGTAATTTCAGGTTTATAATTTAGCCAAACAGGAACTTCTCCTACCACTTTTCTACAAAGCAGAATAAGTGGGAAGTTTATCAGATACAGAATATCTCTGTTGCAAATCAACTACTGAATTGCTACAGATCACATGGCTCGAAGGTTCTGCAAAGGAGGAATGCCCTGGATGGGTGCATCCCGGTCTAAGGTGTGTTACTCAGTCTCCATGCAACCTGTGAAAAGCAATTTGTGCTTCAGTGTCTCAGATTTATCTCTAAAACGGGCATAACCCCGATTTTATCTGATTGGAACAGCCTCGGCCTTTAGCAACCCTTGCAGAACCTCACAGGGAGAAAATATGTATATAAAAACTCCCAGAAATGCCAGAAATTCCTTTATAAGCCAAGTGCACTGGCTGGCCCTGCAGAACAGACTCACAATTATAGCAGCGAGGAGCAGAAGCCACAGACCTTCAAGCTGATGAGGCTCAAAAGCAACCGGGTGTCAGCAGGGAGGGCAGGAATCCAGAGAGGAGCGACAGCTCCATCTCACACAACAGGAAACTGCAATTCCTTCTGTAAACAGCAGCGGAGAGGTGGGAGGAAACCCAGCTTGTGCATAAACAGCCAAGCCCGGAGCCCCGGGAAGGAGGAGCGCAGCCCCGGGAGCAGGAACACGCCGTTCCCGGAGCACTATGGCCATATTAATACAGTGCCGAGCCCGAGCTCATCGGAGATGACAAATTAATTGGGAGCCAGCAGCCCTCTGACAAAGGCACAGGGCTCTGGTGGCCGTGCCAGCAGTGCTGGCAGTGCCCTGCAGGGCGGGCTGCGTGCAGGGAGATGCTCAGGCACACGGGATGAAGGTGAAGAGCAATCCAGGACAAGGGCAAAGAGTGCTGAGCTCGAAAATCGCGTTAAGAGTAGCCCTGTCTGAACTGGAAACACTCAGAAATATAAGTCAGGTAGTTATGGAAAAGAGTCTGCCCCATTTCCTGCAGACAGAGGAACAGAATATTTCAGCCAACAGGTTAAAGCGGACGTATTCTCTTCCCTGCACCAGGCTGAAAATACAACAGATGAGTCAGGAATAATTTCTCCTCTTCTTTTTTTTCCAGCCCTGCTCAGTTTGTGTCCCTTCCAAGCAGGGTCATCACCCTGCTTTACCTCCCAGCTCCGCTCACCACAGGCAGGGAACCAGCAAAATAACCTCAAAATGTCTTATTAAGTACCAACGACGTGGTAATTCCTATATCCGACATGCAACCAGCAGCTGCCTGATCTTGAAAATTCCTCTTAAAATTATAAACCCATTAGTATCTCATTTCAAGTATGTGAGAAACTTTCGCACTGCATCTTCAGAAGAAATCTCTTCCTAAGAGAGACTTAGCTCCGACTTCCAGGAACCCTGGTATGAAGACACCAGGGAATAAAAACAAGTTCTTGTTTTCATCTCTCTAACCTAAAAAAAAACCCTCTTAAGGGGCAAGCCTATAAAAAGCTTCCTAAGATGCTGCTTCTCTGCAGCTGGAGAAGGCGCTGATTTCACCACTTTGCTGTGCTCAGGATTAAGAGTGACATAGAGTTGATACAAATAAGGATGAAATCTACATTAAAAATACGTAGAAAAACAGTAATAAAACATACACACCCCTCCTACCCTGGGCTGTTTTAATTGTACAACACATAAACCCAGCATAACTATATTGCACAAGCCTCAATAGCCCGAAAAATCTGTCAGCCTCTGGCAGTATTTTCTACATCTGTCTCAAGAAACACTCCAAGACCACCCAGATTTGTTTTAATGTAGACATCAGAAATCAGAGAGCGGCTGGGAAATGAACCTGGAGTGATGTGGATGTTCCTCCTGCCATCCTGCTTGGAGAGCTGCGGGAAGGAGGTGGCAGTGCCACTGGTGGGGCAGCCACTGTCACACAGCGCCCTGCTTCTCGTATAGTTCCTCGTGAAAGGCTTAAAGGAGAGCAAGTTTCTGTTTCAGTCTCTCAAATAAGCATTTTCAAAGATATTTAGCCTTCCAAGTATTATATTCACTGCTTCCCAATCAACATTACTAAGTTAAATAGTGACATTTTTATCCACACACTTATTCTGCTTTATTTTATGGATCACACAAATACTTTTTGTGTTTATAAGCGGTTTCTGCTTGCCCACTTTTACTGTCTGAATACAAAAGAAAACAAGGGTTAGCCAAGCTTTACCTTCATAGATTGAGGTCTACAGAGAGATACAGAAAGGGCAGACATGCCAAACAGTGCGTGTGCTGTCCTGGAAAAGGGAATGAATCATCCCTTCACCGCCACAAATGTCGAAGTATGAGATTCCTGGGGGGTTGTGTTTATTTTGGGGGTGGGATAGTGGGAGGGGTGAGAGTTGTTTGGGTTTCTCTTCCTTCCTAGTGCTTGGTCCAGCCGCTTCTCCCCTGCTCCAAGATGACTTTCTGCGGATGCAGATCGACAGATCATCGATGCTGTTCGCAGAGCAAAGCCAAAACTGCAGTCTGCAAGTTTGAGAAATGGAGTAATGGAAAAGAAAAGTAATGGAAAATGGAGCAGCAAAGCTGGCAAAGGGCAGAAAAATGAGCAGGGACTCATGAAAGCTCGGTTTGCTCTCAGCTCTGCTACCGGCTGACCTTGAGCAAAGCTCTTTATCTTTCCCTGCCCTAGATTCACTGTCCGTGAAATGGGGCAACAACACCGGCCTCTGGAAAAATATTGGGAGCTCCTCTTAATGTTACCCTCTGCTATAGAAACTCCTTCAAATTTTAGACCACTGGATAACTTCTGTGCATGGCTACTAGATTTAATATGCATTATTTCATCCAGCAGTTGTCTGGCGACAAAAATACGTGCAAATCCAGCTGCCACCAGAAACATTTTAACCACCACAGCTCTGTCTCACTGGTATTTCCAGCAGCAAGTCTGCAAAAGTGGATGTAGGAACCATTCATTGCACGTCTCTCTCCCATGTCTCATCAAAAAAAAAGGTTTTACAAGAGCAAGGGAATGGAAAGACGGAGAAACCCTGATGGGAAAACATGACAGAGAAAGAACGAGGTTTGGTTAACCAATCCCACACAGAGTTTTAATGCCATTGACAGGCCACTGCTCAGTGACAGAGTCAGGTACCACCCTGGTGCCAGCCTGCAGGGCTGATGTGCAGAAAGGGCAGAGGAAAATGCATCTGCTCACACGTGACACACACGTTTGTTTCGTTTTTCCACTTTTTTTCTCCAGAAAGAAGCTCCTGGCAGAGAACTTGCAACAAATTGCACAACCCAGCTGACCTCCAGCCTTGTGCTTCATCTTATCAGTGCACCAGGGTACACGATATTAACCCAGAAATTCAAGAGCTGCCCTGCCTGGGTGCATAATTCATCTCCAGTGGCTAAATACAGTAGCAAAGATCTTTTCAACTCACTAAACTTTAAAATAACTGGTCACGTGTGTCCTGTCTTACAAGCTTAACTCTCCTGTTAGCTACAGATATGAGGTCAACATCAGTTACTACAAGATCAATGCATTATTTTACAGCCCTTTGACACAGAGGAGTTGAGACTTATTATTTAGTTATATTCTTCTCTTTGAAGCAGGACACCCAATTTGGGAATCACAGTGACCTGCATCCAGAAGACAAAACAAAGTCTTTTTTTTCTACATCCTGAACACAGCCTCCAAAATAATGTCAGATATTCACTTGGGCCCAGTTACAAAGGCAGGGGGACTCACTGCCAAGTCCAGCCAGGGATCCTAGAGGCCCCAGCAGCTTGTGGGAGTGAGGAATGGCTGTATTTACAACAGAAGTTCCACAGTACCCCAGTTTCTATTTCTAACGTTGCTTTCTTTCACTCCAAGCACACGTAAATTCACATTTGAAAAATATTTTCCAGCTTCTCCTATTTCTTGGACGGCAGAGCCTTAAAGCTGCTCAGGATATGCTGCCTCTGTCACATCCAAACTCTGCCTAACAACACTCCTGCTGCTTACTCATGGCCTTAAGTATTCCTGCCCAGTCCACAGGTACCTTTAAATTTCAAAGCCCAGAAGATGAAAGGATTGAATCTTTCCTTGTTCCAAATCTGTATTTACTGACTTGACTGTTTGAAGTCTGGAGACTGCAAAATTACTGCCTGCTCCCCAGGAAGGAAATCTAGATGTGGAGAGGGGAAAAGGTGAGCTTCTTCAGACAAACCACTTCTTACAGTGGCCTCCTCTCAGAGCTGAATACTTGGCTTTGGAAAAGCTTTTTAATCCCACACTTGGGAATTGGTTCTCTTCTGGAAAGATGTTGCCATTTATTTCCATTGCCTTCAGCTGCCTCTTCTCTCCCTTCCTCCCTCCCTCCCTCCCTGCTCCTGCTGCTGCAAAATAGGCTGAGGAAAGAGTCGGAAGAGAATGACGTTCAGACCACCCAAACACGGGGTCAGAGGGACAGAGATGAAATTGGACAGCTCTGGAGTGTTCATTTGTGCATCCAGACCCTAAAAACCTGCTCCTCCTGGGTAATTTTTAATACACTTGGCACGTGCCAAGTAACCTGCCCAGGTCTCCCAACCCTCCTTCAGCACACAAATAATAATAATAACACCAGCACCGTGTGCCTGTTGTTATCTTTCGGGAAACAGCTGAAAGCCTTGTTCATAACAACAGTATCAACTTCCCTCTTGATAAATGCCTGGCTGAGTTCCCACCCTTCACAGATTTCTCGGCTGAGTTTCTTTCCCTGCCCTGATTATTCACTCCTGCGAGGCTGAGCCCATGAGCACTATCAGTACCACTGGCAAAGGAATGCAGGCAGGTCCATCTCCTTCCCATCCTCTGCTGCACTGATCTCACTCTGACGCTGTTTTTGAAGGACTCAGTCGATGACAAATGGGTTATTGACCGCAGAGGCCCTTTTCTCCTGCCAGATAATTACACAGAGTCACTTGGATGCAGTTTTGCCTGGTGCATTTCAAAACACGAAGTCAGCTTTGCAAGAAACTGAGTTTGAGTGACTTTTCTCCTTCCCCCTCCCCAGAGCTGTGAAATAATGTGATGAAGAGAAGTACCAAAGCCTGTATGTGTGAGTGATACACAGATTTCCAGACTGAGAGTTACCCCTAACCTCACCTCTGCCTTCCCCAAGCAATGCAGCTGTAATGACCTGCCTAATCTAAACCATAAGAGCTCCCATCAAACTCCAGATATGACATCATGGTGTGAGCACGCCTGGGACAGAAGTGTGAGCCACCTGTGACAGATGCCAGCAAGCTCAGGACTGCTGAGGTCACTGGGATACCACATTAGATGTAGAAAGCCTAATAAAAAAATACGAAAACATATAAAACTCGCTCAAAACCAGGCAGAACATCGTTGGAAATGGAGGGCAACCACAAGGAACTTTCTTCTTCCTCGGGTTAAAGACGAAAGGACAAATCCAGGTTGGTTTATATTTTACAGTGAAGAGCACAACGTGGAGAGAAGGGCACGCTGTCCCACAACGCCTGCCAGCACTTGTGGGAAAAACGAGGAAGGGAAGAAAGTCTGGTTTAAGTTGTGTGTTGAGCCTTCTTCCCTCGGTCCGCAGGAGGGATTCAATGGCACCAAAAACATATTTGCAGAAGAAAAAGAAAACATCCTCCCAGCACGCTGAACCTCACCACTGAGTATTGAGGTCCCGTGGCACTGACCTCGCTCCCGGGTGTGGGATGCTCCTACACAGCCACAGTTTCTGCCCAGAGGATGTTCACCTGCTGTCTGTGCCTTTGTATTTTCACTGCCACCAGCACACCCTGAGCTGCACCAGCACGGGCTCTGCAGGCCTGAGCATCCTCTGGGAACACTTCTTGATGGAAAGGGAAGATTTCTTGTGTGAAAGCTGCAGCTCTGGAGCCCTGTCCAGGCTGGTGCAGGAAAGGTTCACCGGTGCTGCAGGCACGGCAGGACCAGTACCATTGGTTATGGTGCCTGTGGCCACAGCACAGCTGGACATTGCTGGGAAGGGCTTGAGTTTTTTAAGGCTCGTTTTGCATAGGAAAACATCCCCCTCACACACACAGACTCAGGGCAACCTGCTCCTGCCTCTACTGCATCCTCTCAAACACAGCTGGAATTTGAACAGATTCCCTGGGAATCACTGAAGGACCAAAAAACAGCATTAGGAGTGGACTGTAGTAGATGAAAATTGAAAATGACAAGAAGTTTTACTTTATTTTAGGCATTATACACAATATTGTACTTGCCCAGCTACTAAGGTGGTGTGAAGCTTAAAAACAACAACAAAAGTGCTTTCCAAACCCTTCCTCTACACCCCCAGCCTCTCGTTTCCCCGGGCCATTGCATTGACCAAATTATTTATATGGGTAGGTTACTACGAAAAAAATTGCCAAAGACAACTCAATCTCTAGGTAGAAAAAGCACTCCCGAAGATGAACTCAAAATAAAATTTAAAATTAACTACTCTAAGGAGCCAAATATTAGGCAATGTTTTTTTCAAAACATCGATTCAAACGCTTTACAGTCTACTTTCAATTTCTTTTTATTTCAGGTTCTTTACATATGAAAAAAAAGCTTTGCTGGTAGCAAGCTTTGCTCCCATCTAGGGATAAACATGTGCTACCGGTTGGCTTCTCCAGCATTTTCTTTTTGTCCCAGAGGTGCAACAGGGCAAAATGATTGTCTGGAATTACTCCTGATGGATCTATGACAGCGGAGCTTTCCCAGACAGGGTCTCTGTGCAGCCTGTGCGTTTTCTGTACCACCCACCGGAGGCACGTACTGCTCCCAGCCCAAACACAGCCCCGATTCTGCAAGCTTTCAGCAGAATAGGCTGAGAAAACAATATTGGTTTCATGAATCGAGAATAAAAATCGCAAGGCATTGTCTTGTACTGGAGATCAGGAAACTGTGGCGTGAAAGGTTTAATTGTCCCCGATGTCAGCAAATGCCAGCAACGTTCCATGGAGGACAACACAGCTTTGACACCGAGGGCAAAACCAGGGGTACAAAAAATTGATTGTGTTGACACCAAAGCTGTGAGCTTGATCTGTAACTCGGGATCGGGATTTTGCCCAAGCTGAACACACAGCCACTACACAGCAGAATATTCTTCTGCTGGAGAGATGATGGCTAAACGTAGAAAAAGATGGGTTTTTAAAGAAATAAATCCAGAAATTATACGACCTATACCCAAAGAATCAATCCTCGCTCAAACAGCACTGACTTACTGAAAGGCGACTACCACTTCAGAAATAAAGACTTAATTCATGCTAATTTTTGCACATTACCCTCTAATGGTGCAGAATAGCCTGGAAGGGATACACAGCCCTGGCTTACGAGGTTTAATCCAGCCTGTATTAGGGGCTGCATCTTTGGCGATCATCCCCTGTTTATCCCAGCGCGGTTTTGCCCCGCCGTGTGTCACATCCTGCACTCACCATTCCTACAACACCAAACACTCCTCCGGGCTGCTCAGTCCAGCCACTCCAGCTGCTGATCCACGGTTTCGTAACCCCAGCAATATCTTTTTACACAGTTTACAAATAATTTGCATCCGTCCTGCAGCTCTGAGTACTCACATTACATTCGATTTTCCTACACTGACAACCAAATAAGAATGCTGAAGGGAAAACGCCACGCGTTGTTACTTATCGTCGGCCATCTCCATCCTCAAAAAACTCCCAACAAAAACAAACAAAAAACTCTAGAGCGAGCTTAACACGCCGTTTCTGGCTTCCCCCTTTCCAGCAAGTCTATTCTTAATAATCAGAGCGCATCTGCTAAGCCGGGCCAAGGCAGGCAGCTGCCTGCTCTGCCCACCCATTTGCTCCATCACATCTGAACGGCTCCTGCATTCCTGGCTGTATTCCCCGGGGCATTTCCCTGTGTCAAAGCGCCTGGATGGGAGCGCTCTCGAGTTCTCCAAACTTTGCCGGAGCGGCACAGCCGGGCCCGGGTCCGCATCCGTGCCCGCCTCTGGGGGTTTGCGCCAGTTCCGAGCCCGGCGTCACTCCTCGGGAGGTGGGAGACGCTTAGGTCGGGTGTAGGTTTTTTTCCCCCCCCGGCACTTGGCAGGGGCGGACACGCCGCATTCCTGCTCCAGTTTCTCGCTGAGCTGGAGCGCCCGCCTTGAGCGGCGGCCAAGCCTCGTCTCCGGCTCTCTCTCCGCGGTCCCTCCTCCCCGCGCGGCGGCGGCGGCAGCACAGCCGGGGGGACCCGCGTCCCGACCCGGGACGGGCGCGATGGGGCCGAACCTCCGCGCCTTCCCCCGCACGCCGGGACGTCCCCCCGCGCCTCCTTACCCTGCCCGCAGGCTCCGCGCTGGATGGCGATGATGGGCGGCTGCCGCTGGCTCTCGGCGCGGCGGCTGGCGGCCCGCAGCTGGCAGGGGCT
>VZRJ01013342.1:44469-206902 GCA_013397565.1 Ptilonorhynchus violaceus
AAGTTGGCGGTGAAAGCACCGAAATCGCGATAGGCGATTAAGATCAGGGGAAAGGCTGATAAGGCGCTCCTGCAAACAGGGGAAGGCGGGAGTGAACACTTCTCCACCTCAGGAATTACGGGAAAGCAATCCAAAGTAAGCGCCGATAACGTTTCTGGCTGATAAGAGGATGAGGGGAGCGCGGGGCCGCCAGCCGGTCCCGGAGCAGAAGGAGTGAAGCGATACATATATTATATGTAAATGTATGCAAATAGACTTCCCCACCGGGAATACCCGGTATTCCCGCACACGGCGACCCGTGAAATTCCCGGCTCGGGAAGAGCTCGGGAGGCCCTGGCCGGTACCCGAGGGATGGAAGGAAGGATGCTCCCGAACCTTCTGCTCCCCCCGCGCTTCACCCGAGATGCTCAGAGCCGCAGGGCGAGGTGGATACCAGCAATTAGCAGAAGGTTAATCACCCGAAATAATAATAGAAAAAAACCAAAAAGGTCGTTTTCCACCATCCCGCAAGCAGACTTGATCCCATTTATCCGGCAGCTGGGCAACGGCCAGAACCTATGGACAGCGGCCTCTCCGCCATCTGCTCTTTGGGCACATCCAAGGGGCTCTGAAAGGCGCTTTAATTACACTCAAGTGCCTTCCGAGGGACAGGGCATCCCTGCCAAAGCTGGGAGGGAACGGTTTAACAGAGCTGGAAATTGAGCAAAGCCAATTTTATTTTTTTTTTAATTACAAGCCGATTAAACTTTTGAACTGACTACCAATCTATAATTATTTAAGTGTACCTTTATCAGGCACCGATAACCAAGCGGCTAATGAACTTTACAACCCATTAGGCGAGATGAAATGCTGTTAACTGCTAGACGAGCTGAGACAGAGGAGCTGAGCTTGTCAGCAACTACACGAATACATAAACATTCAAAGCCTTTTCTCCCGGGAAAAGTTTAACAACGAGCCGCTTCAGCGGGTGGAAGCGGCATCCCAAGTGTCAGAATTCAAACTGTTCCAGGGAACATCATCAAAACTTAAGCGTGCAAAACTTAACTGCTTGGTTAGTACCTGGAGGTGGGAAACCATGTATATTCCAATGTTCCCAGTTAAAGTTCCAATGTGAGCTTTTTACATCTGCAGTTTTCCAATAATTTCTACGCTCTGCAAGAAAAGAGATTTCAGGAGAATTACCTGATTTCGGAGGTGACTCAAGTAGTAAAATGGAACAATTCACAGAGAAGTGCCTTCATATTAAAATCATTAGTGTGAAAAAGTCTAAGAAAAAGTTTGAAAATGTTTACAAGTTTAAATATTTTTAATGTATGTATACACACACATATGGATATTTATGGATAGATATCATGGCAAAATGTTTCCAAGTTACTAATTATTTAACCATTGCTTATGCGCTACTTTTAATAAGTTTTGGGGCTTCATAAGCTTGGGGGTTTTCGGTTTAGTTTGGCTTTTGCCCCTTTTTAAATAAAGTATTTAAGGAAAGATGAACAGCTTTTAGTAAAAAAACCCAAAATACAGGTTCAGAAATGATCTTAAAAGCTCCTCTTCGGAAGCAGGAACAAAATATTCAAAGACCAGTGAATTACTGTGGGGTTTCATCCTGCCCAGCCCAGAGAGGCTCTCTGCTTTCCTGTCCCATTGCTGCGGTCAGATAAGTTCCTGCTTGAAGCCAGTGGAGCCTTATCTCCCTAGGCAGGAAAAGATCACAGGCAGTGGGAAAGCTCCAGGTTCTGTCATCCTCTCTCCATGGATAATTGTGTCTCTTTCTGTCTTGGTATCCTTTGATAGCGGTCGCTCCAGAGAGCAAAGGCGTACAATTGTTTTTTTTTTAACAAGTCAGCCAGCACAATTGGCTGCCGATTCAAGCTCTTTTTCAACTACTAAAGACTTATAATACACCAGTCAGTATTTTTTTCTTGCATAAATGGCACAAAAAAGGGGATGTACATTTGTTGATAGTTAAACATTGCAAATGAAATAAAATATATCCCCAGGTCTTATGTGAAAAACATTAATTAGCAGTTCACTTCCAAATAAGTGGATTAGTATTGAGGACCTTCTCGTGTTATGTTTTATTCTCTCTCAAACCAGGTAAGAACGTGAATCTTCTACCGAGTATTAAAAATGTATTTTATAATATTAATTTTATAGTTTTCATGTAGGTACACAAAAACCTGAAAATTAACATCTCACTTTCCAGAATAACTGAGATAAATCTTTGGGGAGGTTAATAAATTACCGTACTGAAAAATAATTTGTTATTTATATATGTGATCCGTGCAGAAGTGCCTCACACCAGAGGCACTACAAACCCAGCAATTGTTATTTCTGCCCCACCATAACCTTTTCATACAGAAGGGCTCTCCAAGCCAGCAGACATTTACCACCAGAAAGGCGAAAAACTTGGTCTTAAAAACACACTCAAGAGACTTAGCATGAACGTATTTCATCTCCTACTTGTCAAATGGAACTGGGTGATAGGAGGCTCCATCTAGAGATCACAGGCTAGAAATTCTCCTAGAGGTGTGAAAGTTTGGATGCTGCTGTCAGGGATCCAGTGATGCTGTGACATCCAGCCCTGCCCTGCAATGGGACTCCCGGAGCATCTGGGCACACACTCAAAGGGTGGGAAGCAAGTAAAGGATGAAAAAAAGAGCACACCCGGCCAGAGAGGAAGGGGTAAAGTCGGGGTCTAGAAGGGTCCCGCCCAGAAAAGAGGATGAGGGAGGTTTGGGAAGGCTGGAATGCCGATGGTCTGAGCAAACTCCAACAGCTTGGACTTTGCAGAAAGCTTTTCTAGGTTTATTTTATGTCTGTGTTATCATTTTGCTTCATTCCTTAATGGCTTCCTTTCAGATTTCCTGGGGAAAAATGTAACATTCCTACTCCACCTTCCAAAAACCCAGGACTTCTCTACTTTAACATTAGAAGTCGTACAAAGACTTACTTAAAAAAACACAGACCTTTTTAAAAACATGTGCTGGATTCATTGCTACATACAGAAAAAAAAATGCCACTGCTTTGAAACAGAATGGCTGCAAACCAGGCAATTTAAAACTCCACGTTCTTTTCCCAGATACGATCTAGCCCTGGTGCTCGACGAGCATTAACTGTTGGCATGATTTACAAAATAAATGAACCATCGGGGTGTCTTTTGTAAAGCCTGACACGAACCCAAAGCGCCCTGCCCCGCGAAACAATCGCTAACGCGCACCAAGCGTGTCTCTGCGGTCAGCTGGCATTTCCCGGCTGTCAGAGGGCAAAGCTACTCAAGGAGCGCGAGTATTACACCGCAGACTGCAAAACGAGGGTCGAAACTTTGTAATTTACAGAAAATAAAGCCACCGCTCCGAGGATTTGCAGCTGACACCCATCTGCGGAGAGCAGACGCGGCTCAGGTGTCCCGACGTGCTCGGATATCACCGGGAGAGCGCAGTGGTTTAAATTCTTCCGCGCTGTGTTCACCGCGCACATTGATATGCAAAATTTACGCTCGTTTGAGATGCAAATCCCTAATTACAGTGTCAAAAGTAGCACTTTGAAGAGCAGGGTTCAAGGGCTACTACACCATTAGTGGTGCGTTTACAAAGGAGTGCCAGATTCTTTTCCTCAGGGGTTGCACAGAAAATCTAAAGTGAGGAATCCAGGCGGACACGACTCACTGACAGGGCAGGATTCAGGTTTAATTTTTCCAGAGATTCCACTGGAAGACTTCAGGACTTCAGTATTCCACTGGAAGACTTCAGGACTTCAGCAGTTTCCTGGCTTGGAGCATCACATAGTTAATTGGCTGTTCTCCAAAATACAGATGAATTTTAAGACATCAAATGAAACCTATAGAAAGTAAAACTATAAATAGCACAGAGGGCTTCACTTTTTTAATGTCAACTTTTAGACTAAAATTCCCTATCCAAATTTCCCCTTCTTTCATTTCTTTCCTCTCTCTCAATTCTATTTAATATGGAATCATTAAAACAATAGTAATATTTCTGTCCCACGCCTCCGGAATGCACATTTTAGGTGTGCTCAGTAATTTCTCCATCCATTACAATACTCACTATAAAACCTAAAAAAATTAGTCTAAAAAAGAGCAAGAATTAAAAAAACAACCACCAACCTGGAGCAGTCCAGTGACTTAATAACTGGAGTTTCTAGATCAGTTTTTACATATGAAATACACTTTAAAAGCAAATGCTAGACTTGACTGATGTCTAAAGCTGGAGTGTGACCCCTAGGTGGTGCTGACATCCTGTTATTCCACGAGGTTAGGGAATATGCCACTTTATTAAACAACACCCTGGAGCATCAGCCCTCAGCATCCACCTCCAGCAATGTGCGCTGCACAGTCAGCAGCTCCATTTTCTGTAAATATTTTATTTTAAGACAGTGAGTTTAAATCTAAAGCCATACAGAATAATTTGATTCCCTCTGCAGTGAAGGGGCAGAGTGCACAGCCACGTGGTGGCAGTGGAATCTGGGTAATTGTGCACAGTCTGCATTTCAGGAAAGCATTTCTGAGAGAGAACCTTTCTTATGCATCAGTATAAAGCCAGAAAAATGCATGCTACGTTTTATTATTTTTCCCCTTTCAGATGGTGCCTGAGTGATTCCAAATATTAACTGGATATTACTCTGCATCACCTCTTCCCTCTCTTTAATGCAAAAGTAACCTGATCAATATCCTTTGCCTAACATGTGAAACTTTCACAGAAGAAACTGAGAACAGCAAAAGAAAATCAGCTCATTCTGTTCAACTTAATTCTTAGGCTACACGACCTGATCAGATTTGAAGAATGAAAGAGATTTTATAGCTGGATAAAGGAGAATCTGACCCCTTATGTGCTGAAAAGGAATATATTGCTCTGATCAAATATTTAACGTGGTGCAAAAAAACTCAACCAGACACTTGTAAGTTACCCAAACTGATTTATTGACAATTTAAATGTGACATATTTACAGCACTGTTTCTAAAATAATTTAACAATTTTCATAGATTTATAAAAGTACTGATAAATAGGAGACCCTGACAGTGACCAACCACAAATATTTCCCTATGCTACTGAACTACAACAGTAGTTCTTTTCTTTTTTCGTTTTTCTCTTTTTCCCTCTTTTTGTAAGTCCCATAATGGAGCTGCTTTACCTCCACCCAAGGTGTAAAATTGCCAATACCAAAATATAATAAAATGACCATGCAGTGTGAAAGCTGTACCAGAGCAAGTGATTTCAGATGTTAGACTATTTTTATTACATTGTAATAAAAATATTATAAAAAAAAAAATCTTCCACACAGAATGTACTTGTGAAAAAATATGCTTTTAAAGAGCTATTGGTTTATTTTTATAGAAATTAAAACCTACAATACTAGTACAGACATTTACTAGTAACTTCCAATTCTGTGCTAGTTTTCACATATATCTAAAGAGTCAAACAAAACCAGTAATTTACAGACACCACTGCCTTAAGACAGTGGTTAGTTAGCTTATGGATTAAAAAAAAAAAACCAAAACCAAAAGAAGGTGCTGATATAATTTAAGGTTTTGAAATTAATTATATTCCATTCTTATATGACACCAATTATTCTATCCTGGGATCAACACATTGCTGTGGTAAAGCCATCCATATCTCTCAAGCAGGAAGTCAGTTTGGAAGTTGGAGAGAAGATGGACTTGACTGATATGTATCTTAGGTTCCAGTAGACAAAGAAAGTCTCACAAAGCTGGACAGTCGGGATCACAGTAAGCAGCAGCACGAGATATTTGTGGGGTTGGGATTAAAGCAAACGTTTTTGCAAAAATGATGGAAAGTACACACCATCTAATCCAACACTTGAAATGTAAAGGTTCTCCTCGTTGGCATCACTGATGCCCCATAACACAATGTACACAAACAACAAACACTCACTTTTTAAGAACACATATTGCACAGCAGTGGGTGCAATACCAGAACACTGGTACCCCTGGCAGAAGTCTTCTATTTTAAAGAGCTGTTTCAAACTATCCAGAGCAACTCCAAGCCAACGCTCAAAACCATTAGGAATGGTTTGTGTACATCACTAACCCAAAAGTGTTTCAACAAGGTGAGAGAAAACACAGGCACTTCAGATTATTAGTGCACCAAAAGTTATAGGCCACGATTGCAGGACTAGGAACAGTTCAGTACCAATAACGACAAAAACCGAACGACGAGCTCTTCCACTGATCAACACAGGAACAAGAACTGTTCACAAAGCACTGGGAAGGAAACCATTCTCACAACAATAACCAAACAATACGTTTAGACATTGAAGAAAAACGCTGCAAAGCCTTATGTAACACAACATAAACCCTACCTAGTTCAAAAGATCTAAAGTGTCCAAATTCCAAAGTCCAAATTCTCTTCTCCCCCCCCTTCCAAAACACCACTACATGCAGTCCATTGAAATCCAAGTGTGCAAAAAGTTATAATCCACCTTTAGGAGTGCATCAAAAATAGGCTGACTATTCAAAATATTATTTTAGTGGAAATTTTACAGCACCATAACTAGAATTCCAAGGGAGTTCAGAATTCTTGTTCTGACAACAAATCAGTTGACTCTGTTGATCCTAAAGAACAGAAGAAAGATTTTGTGCATTTCCTGGTATCTGAAAGTCATAGAGAGAAACAATTCTCATCTATGCCTAAAATCTTACTGTAGTTTAAGATGAAATTAAATAATCACATTTGTTGGCAATAAGTTCTCCACAACAGAGCATTAGTTGCAAATTTAGTAAACCTGCCAGATTAGGAATTAGAAGTTGCTGGTACCTTGCTTACTTGCAGAAGTACTTTTTTTTTTCCCCCTGTATGTTTTGGGTTGGTTTTTTTTCCTAAATTGTGCAGTTTGGCCCCTCCCTAAGTGATTTACTATCAGGCTTTGAGAAAACGCCTAAGGTCCATTTCTGACCCTCAGCTGAAAGGCAACACACAGACACATTATATATACCCATGTGTGCACAGGACGCACACATACATATATATAACAGCAGTGCTCCGGGTTTTTTTTTGTTCTCACTTCCTGGAATTTTCTTTGGTTCAAAGTCCGAGCAAGGAAATTAAAGGACCGAACAAATGGATCATTCTCCAAACGCTTCCATCACTACACATCGCTAACTGGAAGGCTTGCATCATCCAGATCCACAAGGCCAGGATCCTGTTCCTGAGTGCCATTTTTGCTCCGGGGTTCCCAGGGGCCCCGGTCAGTCACTTTGGAAGTTGATTCTCTTGGAGCGACAGCCTGGATCTTGTAGCTCCCTGGCCTGGCCTTGGTAAAAGACTCGTGAAATCCTCGCTTCTCCAAGGCAGAGGGTTTGGCGTGAGGGGCTGGGACCAGAGGGCTGCCGTGAGAGGCTGCGGAATGTGGGCCGGCTGCGGCTGCGCCGGCAGGACGGACAGCATGGCCGGGTTCGGAAGCAGACTCGGGATGCTCCTGGAAAAAGAAGGGAAGGCGTCAGATGAAGTCACCGACGTCACGTTGGGAAGGTGCAGTTTCAAATTTCACACTCACGGAAAAAAAAAAAAATAAATATCGAGACAGAAAATACACAAAGCGAAGCATCAGCCACGGCAGCAGGAGGCAGGTGCTTTCTCGAGGCACTGCTTTACTGAATGTGAGCTCACAGCAGGATGTGACAGCAACAGCAGTTGCTGCATTTAATGAAATTAAATCTCTTAAATCAAGCACAGCAGTTCTTTAGACTTTATAATATAGTCCAACAAATTGAGGCTCCTCGTTTTACTAAGATGTTAAACTACCTTTTGAAGATCGACACTTTAAAGGCCATTCAAAAGGACATTTTTCCAAGGGAAAAATGTATTCACAGCTATTCATATAAATCAAGCACTTGTATCTTAAATCCTGAAGTAATGCACATTTTACTGCTCCCTCTTCTTGGGATACCAAATCTCCCCAGTTGCTCCCAGGGACCAAACAAAAAATTTATGTTATCAAGACTATATAAAAGTTTCCAAAGTTAAGGACCTAGAAAAGAAACTGATATTTAAACTACTCCTTCCAATTGTCAAGTTATTGTTCTGTGTTTATTATCACTTAATGCCATTCTGCTGACCTTTACATAACTCTGAAAATAATCTTCCATCACTTACTTAGTGACAGGAACAAGTTCCCAGACTACCCAGGAATGATTGAGTTGCCTGAAGCACAGGCATGGAATGCCACTTGGATGTCCCTAGGACAGCCTGCCCAACTCCCAGAACAAGAACAAGAAGTTCCTTGGGTTCTGCAAGGATGTCTCAAATCCCTGAGCAGTGCTGGGTACAGTTTTAAATGCTGTGACCCAAATGCTGTGTGATGTTGCAGTGAACTGTGTGTGCATTAGGAGCTGCAGCTGCTGCCAGTTCTGCCATCACCAGTGTTAGTCCAGGAACTAAAGGAATCTGTCAACCCATGTGCACACACAAATCAAGGCATTTCTCAAGCACATTTGTTAGCAAAAAAAAAATAAAACCATAACAGATGTGTGTCCAAGATGCAAATATACATCCTAAACGAAGTATTTTTTTTTTCACAGTAGTTTTTCAAGCTTCTTTTAGAATGTTATGACATTCTTATGACATATGAATTAATAAATTTAATCATAATGGAGTCTGCCAAGTACCATATTTCTTTTTATAAATGAGCTTATGTTATTGGGTGAAGCTGTGCAACTTTTTTTGGACTTGAGTTTTGTGTTCAATTTCACTGAAGTGTTTCACATTATTTGCATTGCCTTATTTCATACCTGACATGATACTCCACTTTACAAAATACATTTGCCTTAGGAGAACATATGATTCAGTGATTTACCTACTATTCTTCTAATTATTAATAATTTTAGTTCAACAAATAGGACAAAAGGCATATTAGGACAAGGTGTCTATGAGTTTTTGCTAAACTGCCCTGAAGGATACTCAGATTTTACTACCCACCCTGGCTGTAATTTCACAGTTAAGTGACTGTGCTGCTGCACTACTCCTAAGGTGCACTGCTTTGGACAGTGTATCAATTATACATTCTAATGCTTCTATGTTTGAACTAATAACTTCATGCAGAGACTCATAAGCCATGCAAATCAGGCTACTGTAGATCCTTCCAAATCCTAGAGTTCCAACGTGCATGTCCTGTGTGCACTCATCTGTATTAGTTTGTGGGTAGCTTCAATTTCATCTCGCTTTTGCGCAGTTTCAAAACAAATGTAAAGTAAAATGGAAATATGAACTCTCATGCAAATTAGCTTTAGTACTTTCCTATTAAAGTGACATCACATCACTTGTGTTTAAGTATTTAGTATGCTTTGAAGTACAAGCAGTGGTTTTGCCGTTTTTAATTTTCAATCACTTTAAAAGCAAGGAAGAACAGTGCAAACCTGTAAGTGAACGATATTATTGATGAGTTAGTTTTCAGTAATGGTAATGACAACAGGTAGCATATTTTTTTTTTTTTAGTTTGTTTATAATGCAAATTAGCGTCTAGTCCTAGCCCTCTGTTAAGAAGGCAAGTTTCCATGAGAGCCCACATACGTGCTGCATTCACCAGTTCTTGATGTATACCTCTGTATACAAGGATTCGACAGCCTTCTGGCCTGCCGCATCTGGAACACAGTGCAAAGCTAAGATTAGAGTCACCTGGACTTGGGGAGAGAGGACAACAGAGGGAACAAGAAGGGATGCAGACAGTCATAGCTACATTGCTCAGTTAGCCCCACGGAAAGAAAAAAAAGAAAAAGCATACAGAAAGAAAAGTTATTTCTGCGTATTTTCATTGCCCCCCAAAAGAGAAAATTTGTAACAGGAAGTTTTATTTAAAAGCAGGAAGCAGCTCCCAAAAAACAGTTGAGAGCTTAGGCTGAGTTATCAGAAACACGGTATCAATGCAAATGTGTATTCAAAAGCCAGGTTTAAACGATGAGATTTCAGTTTATGGGGGTAATGAGATATTCAGCTTATTACAAAACATCCCAGAGCCAGAATATGAAAACCACAGCATGCAACATCTGAACTGTGAAGTATTCCATATGCTAGATCTGGACATACTTGGAGACACTGTGACACCACAGTAACCTTCACTACTTTCCACAAGTTAATGACCTTTGTACTGAACATCTAATAGGGTTTAAATGCAAGTAGGTGAGAAGTGTTGGCATCCACGTGGCTTCAGAAATATTAAGATTTGTCACAGTGCCTCAGTTCAGGACTGCTGGGTGCTGTTCTCTCTACGTTTCCAACAGCAAGAACTAATTCATGCGAGCAGAGATCTCTCAGTTAAATTTTAATCTGTATCTGCACATACAATAAACTATCAGCAATAGAAAAATGACAATTTAGTAGTGAGAGTTGTTACAAATTAGGGTATTGTCATTTAATTACAAAACACAGCAATTAGCAGAAACACCTCACAGGAATTAGAAAGTTTCAGTTTAACTCCCAAATTAGTAGTAGTGACAGAGATCATACTGAACTTCTCCAGGTTAGCTCTGCATTATCTACACGTTCAACACAAACAATGCACAGAAAGTCACAGGTAAGACTAAATTAAGTGATTAAAAACACAAAGTATTTTATATTTGTGTGACAGTTCATGCAAAGACGCCACGTTACTACAGGACAGGAGAGAGGAGAGGCAAAAGGAAAAAAAAAAAAACCAGTCAGAACTGAATGGCACAAGTGAACACGAGCTAATGACATCTTCTGTGAGGTGCAGGATGACATACGGAAGCTGCTGATCTGCCGGGTCCCCGCTGGGCTACGATGGCCCCAGAGATGGCCTTGATCCAGCTGTGCATGTCCTCGGGGCTGTCTGCCTGCACCAAACACACACCCCATGGTCAACAGCTCCAACTCAGCCCTCCCGGTGCCCCACCCCCTGCAGCAGCACCACAGCCCAACCCTGCTCTTTATTCTGCTATGGAAACCCATGGGGACTTCTGTTTCTTAAAGTCTTACTCTGAATTTACTATTAAAGGCATACAATTATATAAAACAATAAATAAAGGATACTGAAGATCACATTCCCCCTGAAAATCATGGCATAGTCGAAGTAAAGAAGTGCTGCTATTTCACTTTTAAAGTTGTATTTAACTGCGGCAGTCTCTTGGGTTTGCCCAAAGTTTAAAAAAAGAAATTACCTGCACATAAAAGGTTCGGGAAGTTGTTACAATTTCAAAGAGATTGTCTCTCATCATTATATCACTGCAAATGAAACACAAAAATACTTCAAAAGCAAGTACCACTTTCCCAATGTATTTTAACAAGACTCTGGGATTGGCAGAGAATCAGAGCATTTGTTGTCTGACTTTTGCATTTCTTTATCACTCTACTATTGGGTTTTTTTTGCTAATTTTAGCCCTAAGACTCTTTACCAGTGGCACACGTGCTACTACATATATTTTTAATTGGAACATTCTAAATAACACATTAAGTTTAAAAATATTTATCATTCTAGTCAAATTTCTGTAAAATTTCTCATTTATATTTTGTTATGTCTTTGCAAAGTATTGGTCCTAGACAGCAGCCTGCTAAAAAGAATAAATCAACATTCATCAATACTATAAAAGCAATTCCTTGGAATATTGCCATATGGTAGGAGGGAAAGAACAAGATGAGGAGTCTTCTCATCCAGATTCAGCCATCTAACATGAGCTCATGTCCTCCAAAGGTTTAGAGATTATATAAGTAGAATAGAGACTCCTGAAATTGCTGCCTCAGATCAGACAGCCCCCACACATCTCTTAACTCTTGGTTCCGTGATATTCCCTTGTTCCACCCATGTCCAACCTCCTTATAAGTTTGAAACACACTAATACAGAACCCTCAAAACCCATTTTATGCACAGAACTATGTGCTGTCCCATAAAGAGAATATCCCACATGCACACATCAAGTGAAGTTACTGATCAGTTCTCCCAGGAGCAGTCTGGCCATGACCAAGCAGGGAACCACATCCCACGGCATCAATGCTTCCCTCCTCACCTCTGTTTGCATTCCTGAACTTTATGGACCTCCTTAAGTGGTATAACCCTGAGAGGCTCCTTTTCCTGAAAAAAACAAACACATTTTAGTACAGTCTATCTAACAACTGGAACACAGTCAGAAAGCCAGAGGCCAGCACAGCTGACAGCAGCAGATTTACATAAATGAGACTTTCAAGGCAGTCACTTATACAAAAGGTGGTGTCGACCAAAATTTCATTTCATGAAATCAACTATGGTACTTGCAATGAAGAGAAGGACTAATCAATAAATTACCCCCCCCCAAAACATTAATTCCATACCATAATGAAGACAACCAGATTGGACAACTGAATCTGGCCTCAAGCAGCTCATTTCAGTAAAGCTGCATGAATTTGCTATGAAATGCTACCATAGAAGATGCTTTGCTAATTGGATTGCATGACACAGCTTTAAGTAAGATTAATTGTATCCTACACCTGATACAAGTAACAATAATACAAAGAAACCAGTCCTTTAACACCTGTAAGAGAACAAGTACTCTTAAAGCATATGGAAATTCTGTTACTGTTACAAAAGTAAGCGTTAGAAGTCTCACTTTTTTCCTGTTGTGTGAAAACATTCAAACAGAAACACTTTCATCTTTCCCATGACAACATAATATCACACATACTATTATTTTCCGGTGGTTGTTGCAGTAAACCACAAACAAATAACAACTTATTTTACCTCCTACTGTGTTTTCTTTAAGCCGTGTTACAATGGATACTTCAGTTGGCTACAACTTCTAGACAAAAAAGCTTTCAGCTCTGGAATGACTTTCTCTACCATTTCCATTACAGATACTTCAGAGATTTATGCTGAGCAAACAACAAATGTCACCCATATATAACCACCCTCAAAAAGCAGATTTCATTAGATCATTTTTCTCTATAGCAGATGAAATGTAAAACCCAGTGTTTCCAGTTATTGTGCTCCTCTTATCCCCTCTCTCTTGTTCCTAGATTCAACCATTCATTACAACGAATTTTCAAAATAATACATCAAATGTGAATTGCAAGATCATCTCTGGAGTACAGACACCTGTTGGAGGGAAAATCTCAGCTCAGAAATGATAATTTTTTAAGTTTTATATTGCCTGTATTCCACAATGCTCCATTTGACTGCCATGGGCTCAAGGAGCTTGATGAACCACTAAAGGTGCAGGCATTTCTACCATCTTTCTATTATATTCTCTCACAGTACAATTCTTCACTGAGTTAGAACTTGTTTGTGAGCAATCTGCACTCAGATTTGTTTTTAAAATAAAAATAGAGGGTTTATTATAGGCAGTGAGTCAGAATTGTTATGCTGACAGCTTAACAAAGATAATGATGCAAGATCAAACTCCTGCTACTGTTGGAGATGCCCTCATTAAAAATGACACCGAAGTTCACTTCAGAAACAGCCTGAAATTTGGCTTCTTGACATTTTACATTTTATGTTTGGCCTGCAAATCAATTCTCCTTCATTTATGATACTCTACGACTCGGGCTTCATTGCTTATGTACAGATTTTCTTACACTTAGTAAGTGTGGGATTTCTATTTTAGGAAAAGAGACTATCTTCACAACCAGCCGTTTCATTTTTAAATGAAGCCTAAAGGCACTGAACATTTGGTCAAAATCAGTCGAAGGGGGTGGGGAAGAAAGGTCATGAAACCAAAACAAACTCTTGCTGCTGAACAGAAAATCAGAGGTTTTTTGCCCGTCTTGGCTGCCCTGATGAAACAAACGTGTGGGAAAAGATACCTTTATCTGTATGATGAAACAGCTCATAATTCTAACTTTAAATTAAGAATTGCAAGATTACAAGTACAAATTAACAGTTGCCCTATTAATTTTTTTGTTCTTCCCAATCATGAAAAGTTATTACAGTACAGACTTACAAGCTGCAGGAGCAGCACAGCACATTTTTCAAACACAAGCATATTTCTTCAGATTTTCTTGCAACTATCACTGGAAAATAACACACAATTGGAAACTTACCAGTTCAGACTTGAAATATCCTATTGTGTTTTCATCTAGCTGAAAGTATCTTCTCTTCCAGTTCTTCATCTGTTAAAGGAAAAGAAATAAATATTTATACCTTTTATATATAAAATAAAATATACTTACATATCATGTATTATGCATGTATTGAACTATATTTATAATTCTAATTTTTATGTGTAGTATATGATATTGTATAATTTCTATTTATTAGTAACCATTAATTTTAAATAATGTATTCACTAGCTTATTATAAGTTTTATATTTTAATATGTGTGGTATGTATCTTTACTGCCCAAAGATAATTATGCAAGACTCTAGCCAATTAATACAATTTTTTGAAACCTGCAAAAATTAAAAATTCTTTAAGCTACTATTTTCTATTATAAGATTTACTCAAACTGTAGAAACTCAGCAGCAGAAATATTCTGCAGGAAAAATTAAAATACAATACATTGCAGGTTTCTAGTTTACCTTCGACTAAAAAAGAGATGTCATAAAAAGAAGCTTCATAATCCAAGATAAAATGAGTCTGAGAACTCAAAGATGCATATCTTGCTTCATCTGAACTATCTGTTCCTTCTTTCAGCAAGGCATCACTTGTGTTAATCAGCCTGATAAGCTGTACAATTCTTCCTCTAAACTGAAAAATCAGCTTTTTCTAAACCTTTTTCTGATTTAAAAAACAGGCAGTGAAGTTTTGTCTTAATTTAGATGTTTTAAATAAGCAAAATAAGGATCTCTCCATAACTGTAGAACAGGAGAATTCCCAGTTGCATGCACTAACCAGAACAGGAAAGTCTGTGCACACACCTTACATCTTTAAAATATCTCCAATGACACAACATTGAAGAAAGTCATGACAAGAAGTTACTGGTAATTGTCTTTTGTTTTTTAATAATCTGCTTGACAACTACCACCTTAGTTCTTGATTAATGAAACACACTGACCTCCAGTACTTACCACTGCTCCTTGTTTTACACAGTAACCAGCTTTGATAATGGCATTATCTGGGGGATGCTTAGCAGCAAAATAAGGAAGGTGACTTTGTGACCGCTTCAAATAATTCCTGTCAGCCCCTTCACTGCCCTCACTGACTTCTTCTTTCTAGAAAAGATAAAAAGCAGGAAAGTTCAGAATACTCTCAGGTTTTTTTTTTCTAAAGGTCAAAGAATAACTACAGTAGTTATAATAGGAAATAAGTATCACCCATCCTCACAAATTCCATTTCCAACTTGAAAGAACAGAATATTTTAACTTATTTCCAGACAACTGAGACTCCCCAAGGGCTCAGTACTTGTAAGCTCTTTTTAGAAAATAAACTAAGAAAGTGCTGAGTACTTTCAAATAATACTGGCAGACACTCATTATTTACTACTTGCTGAAAGAAGAACTCCTTCCCTTTTTTCACCTGGTTACACCACTGGCTTTGTTTAAAAGCCCATAGCTCCCATACTGGGAAAAACTGGAAAAGGCTGTTTACACCACCATTCCTGCCAGTTGTGACTTTGCAAAACATCCTCCTTTAGTTACCCCTTTCACACACTGAAGAGAACCAGGCTACTCCACTGTTCCTCATGGAGGTTATTCCATGTGGACCAGTCAGCCTGGAGTGCTTCTCCAAACCCTTCCAGCTGTAGTTTTTAAGATGAGAACAAAACTGAACACAGGCAAGGTGTGGTCAAAGACAGGACTTACACAGCAGCAACAAAGATGTTCGCTGGTTTGCTCTTTGTTCTTTTTCTAGTAATTCCTAATATTTGAGGGGGGTTCCTCCACGGTTACTGAACATGCAGATTATGTTTCCATAGTGTGACTGCAACTTTTACCCTCTCATTCAGGTGGAAATGGTTATTTCAAAATGTAGTATTTTTTATAAAAACCAGGATTGTTTTTCCCCAGAATCCCTCACATCCCATTTATTTTGCTTTCCTATTTGTCCACATGTGCCATTCCCTAAGGCCCTTCTGCAACAGTTTAATCTGTCATCCTTACTATCTCTAATAACATAATGTATAAATACTTAGTTGACTTAGTCATCTCCTTTTTTTGCCCACTTCTCCTGGCAGTTAAAGGGACAGAACCTCATCACTGTTAACACCAGCAACTAATTTCAAAGACAAAAATATTATTTCAGCATACTGAGGGTATGTGTGAGCAAAAAAAAAAATCAGTACTCTCAAGTAATTCTTTAAAATCTTGAATAAAGGAATAAAATCCTCAGAATCCCTTCACTTAGTATGAATAAAAGGTGCATATAAAAGCACAGCTTCGTGTACGAAACAATAACCCACTTGTTTGAAGGGTAGTACCTGGGTAGGTGTGATGATGGGAACACCACCAACAATTTCTGTCCTGTAAGAGACTTGCTTCTTCCCACCTGGGCTGTCAGCCTGACGATTTGCATTATCCATTTGACAGAGAGGATCAGACTGCTTTGGTACCTGAAAGTGGAATGTGAGAATTGACATAAGTTTTATGACGACCTAAAAATAGCCCTAAGCATTACTCAAGAATTTCAAATTTTTCTTCAGCAGGAGTGAGCAAATGTTCTCTAGTTGTAAAAAAAGCTCAAAATAGCTTACACAAAAATTTGTTGTAATGTCTGTGCTTTAGTGCTCAGTATAAAACTGGTGCCAAAGAAGACATTTCACTGGATGAAATCAGTTGCAAGCTTTGCTGTAAATGCTACACTTGATCTTCAAGAAGCACTGCTAATTGATAGAAGAACTGGTTCTTTATTTTTCAGCTGCTTTCAGTTTTAGCAAGAAGTGCTTTAGCCTGGAGACGCCCCAGTGGCTGCAGAGCCAGCACAGCAAGGCCATAAACACCGGGACTTTGGTCACACAGGGTGTCTGACCAGTGTGACACTTGTACTCACACGTACTTGGCATGAAGGCTGCATGTACTGCCCCCATTAGTCCAACATATATTGCTAAATTCTGTCCAAGATGACCCTGCCTACCTTCTTCTAACTATCATTAACTATTAGATAATTCTCTCAAATGTGGAGCTAAAGCCATCAAAACTCCACAGGAGTTTGATTTCCCCGTGTTTTGATCTACAATGGTTACTCAGGTTTCTGAGTAAACTTCTTTAACCTAAGAAATGCACTGGCTACCTAAGACATTTTCATTTCTAATCTCCTTTCACCTCCAATATTAATATAGCAAATTTCAAGTGACTTCAACAAGCAGAGACCAAGTCTCACACCCAAATATCCCACCCAGCAACCTACTGGGTATTTACAGAAAACATCCAAACTCCTTCAGAAAGAAGGACACACAAATTGTCCATCCAAGACTGTGGCACTTTTCAAAACTTGGAATTCAACTGATCTAGCCAAAACACCAAAGCTACTTTATAGTCTGCTGTGATTCAAGTTCCTGTGCCCAGGATTGCTTATTGTCCAAAAAAACAGCCTGCAGAGAAGTACAGACAGTGCTGAGAGCACAGATGTCAGCCTAGGACAGTGTCCTGCTGGCCACCCCTTCACTGGTGACTTCCTGGAGCAAAGAGAGTGACTCCATCCCCAGCCAAGTCCAGCACTGAAGGGTAAGAAACCCATGAGCCTCAGCCTTTCAAGAGAAGGAACTCATAGCTACAGCTTTGTGGGTAAATGCCTCAGCTGTCACAAACTCCTACTCAAAATGCTGCAGACCAAGCCCACAACCACCTCCTCACACGAAGGCATTTTCAAACGGCACTCAGAAATAGGTACACAATGTGCTGTGCTGCAGAGCTTCACATCATTTTGAAATTATCAGCACTCAAGAGGACTAAAACATGCAATGAATCTTGGAGCGTTACAATCTGCAGCAAGTAATGCTCATATTAAAATTAATAATTGAGTGATGGTAATTATTTGGTTAAGTAATTGGCCGTACTTAATGCTGCACTCGAGTTGTGAACAGATGAACAGTTCAAAGGCTTGTTCCTTCAAAGACAAAATACTAATGATTTCACCAGGCATTTAAAGTGCAAGTTAAACAGATGATAAACAGCATTCACTCTAAATTGATGCAATTAATTATTTATTTAGTCACTCTATTTCTTGAACTGCAAACAATTCAAGCCTGGTTGTGGTGTGTCCTCCTCGAAAAAACCCAAGTGAGAAGGCTTTATAATTATGATTTTTTAAAATTTATTATTAGCAGTAGCATTTTTATGACTCCAAAGAATGGGCTACAAGGCAAAGAACTCATATAAACATCCTTAGATAACCTAAAAATGAAAAAGTTACTGACAACAAATCCAAATGTGTGCACCCATGCTCAGAACCCCTTCTCTGTAAGGGTAAGCTCTCAAAAGTGTTCATTGTCATCACTTCCCCAAAACTGGAGAAAACAAAACCATAACTTCTGCCTCCTGAAAAGTCTGAGATAACACGTGGGAGTTTCTATCATGAGATAACAACTTGTCCTGGTACAAACCAGAAAAGTAATTTAACATTTACCAGAAGAATCATTAATGTTTTTTTGCATGGATTACTTGAAATCAGGAGAGAGCCTTTGCAGCTTGGCATGATGTGCTTGATCAATATTTTAGTGATACTTTAAAAACCACCAACTTTTGACAGTAGGTAAAAGTATGTGTATCTTTTCATTGCTTGCAAGTGTCTCCTGGATATTTCAATTAATATTAAATGTGCACAGTTAATTTTAAATTATTAGAAAACATCCTATGCTGTAATTAAAAAGACAATCACAATTTTCTCTGATTTCCAAGCAGGAAAATAACTCAAATTTAGGGGGAGTTCTGTACAGTTTCTCCAAGTATTGAAAAGCCAAGACAAGCCTTGTTTGTGGTGATAAAAACTGGAGGCAAAGGTTACATTTAAGCACCTTGAGACAGTCACCATTTGAAAGTACTGCTAAATATCAACTCAACCACTTACTGTGATTTTGGTAGCTTTGTTCAGAACATTTACCCATTCAACTAGGTCCTGCTGATCATTGGCTTGTAGAAAGTATTTTCTCATCCCTGCATTCATAACTGTTAAAAACCATTATGAGAAGTTAACAACACTGAAATTTAAGAGCAAACTTAACATCATCATGAAAAGATTTCATTTCAGATGAAAAATCCGTTTAAAGTATTTAAGTGCTCTGCTGCACTTCTCTTTAGAAAGTCACCTTAAGACACATATATCCACTTGACAGGATTGCTTTATTCTAAAAAAATAGTAATTTAAGCTCTCCACTTAAATGGCATCATGCAGACTTTGCAAAATTATATTTATGATACAGAAATGAAATCTTGAATTTTGCCAAAATATTCTACAGCTCCATTTCCTCTTTTTCCATTTCTCCAAGCAACAAGTTTTATACCTGGGGACTACTTCAATTTCCCCTTTTAATCCTTTGCCCAGAATCTGTTATCCTTTGTGACATTATTAACATGACTATGGTCACTGATTTATTTTTTTTAGTTTTTTAATTTCTGGAAAAATCAGTATTGACTACTAAGCATATGATGCACAGGACCAAACAACTTTAAGCCAGCCAGAACAAAAATCTTTATATCTTAATAAAATTAAATTTAAAATTAAAGCCATTTGAATAAGAAGACAATAAATTTATATTTTGCCTCTAAAAAGTACAAAAAGCACTTCAATAAATTAGAGATATTTAAAGTTTTCATCCAGCATCTTGGATGATTAGGGTGTTTTAGAACTTGTAAAGTTGCTCTAGTCAGTGAGCCAGTGCTGAAGACAAAGCCCTCCACACATGTGCAGAGGTATCTGTAGATGGCACTGAACTAACACTCCAGGTACTTGTCTAAAACCAGAAGGAATTTCATTATTATCTACAGCTTCAGTAAAGTTTAAACAAGTTTAAACCTAGAAGGCACCCCAAGAAAATGATTTTTCTTTGGTGCAGCAACAGAGGCTGAAATTTGACCTAAGAGCATTGGCTGAGTATTTTTAGATCAATTAAATCAACTCTTTTATCAGTGAAACAGATTGCAATAGTTAAATTTCTTGTCTTTACAGCTGACAGGCATGCCACGTTTCTGAAAACAAGTTTCATTGCTTATTAATGCCTCAAAAATTTCAGACATCTGAAAAACAGCTCTCACCTACTCCTCATTAAGCTGCAATACGAAAAAACACAAAAACACTTTACGAAGAAGCCAACATTTCCATCACACTAAAGAAGAAACAGCGAATACAACCCAGTTTTGAAAAATACACCACCAGCTGTAGCTGGTAAGAGAAGTGCAGAACACTGTCTTTGTTTCAAGTTTCTGAAGAAGGCACTTGAGACACACAGCACATGCCAGCACTTACCAAAACAGAACTCTGCCTTTGGCCTTAGCTTAGTTGCATCGCTAACCTAGGAGGGAAATGAAGGTTATAAATGTCACTGCTTACAAAATACACATCAGATAGCACAAGTTTTATTCTCTTTCAAGTGGCTAAATTCAAAGATCAGCAGCACAGCAAGCTGGTTAGGTATAATGATAGACAGCTATAAAGAAAAAAATACTCTATAAAATTTGGTTCAAGATGTGCAGCACATACAGTTCAGAAATGTTAATTCTATGCAGTACAAAGAGCTGCCCTTTGAAATCACTTAAAAAACTAGACAGCATGGTAATTTATCTGTTCTTACTTTAATCTGAACCTATGGAAGTGTGTGTAACACTTCTCTGACTCAGGAGTATCATACAAGCAAAAGTAGTAAGTATTTAAACATTTAAATTTGTCTGAAGTTGAGGCCCTTGGTAGTTACCACCAAAAATTTAACAACTTGTCTCACATATTAATTATCTTACCTTTGAAATATAGGTAAGTTTAATGACCCCAACAGGTGGAGATCCAGAGGGAAGATTCTGAAACAAATCACGTATGTTACAAAGTGAAACTAGTTTATTCTCATACCATAGGCAGTGTTTATGCATAAAAGGCAAGTAATTCCACAAACAAAAAGAAAATCCTACATATTTTTATAGACAATGCACAATGTATGCTTGAAACAGGATCTAAACTACTTGTTTATTATACACACATCTGTTTATCAACTAAAAACAGAAAGACTGCTAGAAACAATACAAATAGTAATTGTTTCAGAGGTTTATGTATTTTACTAGAGGAAAAAGGATTTTTGTGGGTCTGCATCCAGGAAATCCGGAAAGAATACTTTTTCCTTAACAGATGTTGGAGTCTCATGTACTTTGACCAGGGCAGGCGGAAGGGACAAGAAGTGACATTCATCTATTATGTCAGATACTTCAAAGGCCACCTCACATATTTTCCAATCACTTCAGGGATTTAAAACGGTCTTCACATGGTTATAAAAACTCTGCAGTTCTTCTAAACTAAAGCAGTGGAAGAAAATCAAGAAGTACCAACTTGCCTCTTGCAAGAAACCCTTTCATTTGTACATGTAAAATAAAAGGCCTGAACTGGGCCTGGTTGTGCACTGCAAATATCATTGAGTCTTAAAACTTCTGAGGAACTGCAATTTCTACAGCACCTCAAGTTTTCATCCACATGCCTTGAATTCATTTCACTCATTGAGATCAAATGTTTGAAGTCTGTCTTATTCCCAGAAATTCTTTTTCTCTTCAGTGAGAACTGCTAAATAGTTCAGTCACAAGTCACATCCATCGAGCTGTGCATCATTTACATTTTGTTTTTGCTGGTTCCTTTGAACAGCAGACTTCTGCATTTTAACTCTGCTGCTCCTGGCAGAATGGTACTTGGATATTCCGGCAGGCAGTTGTCAGCTGAGCTGGATCCTATGCTCTCACTATCTCTGTGCTCAAAAAAAATCCAATTATCTGTTCTCCCCTCTGCTATGAAACACAGGGATGCAGGTACACTGTGAAAGTAGCTTTTATCTAAAGGCTGCTCTCCATCATGCTGGATACAAGCTGTCCTCATTCATATACCATTCATGTCGGACTGAAATTGCAGGCATCATTAAAAATTGCCTTGCAGTGACTGATTCTAGTGAGGTAAAGGAATATGAAACAGCTGAGCCATGAAGTGCAAGGAAAACCACAAACTTCCAGGTATGGTTAAAGGCGAATTAAACACTTGGGTAGTGAACTGCTGTGGGATTTGGCTCATCTGGTTATATTAAACTGATTTACAATCATTTCACTTACGTCAATGATTTTTTCCCCAGCTTCCAGGTCCATAATACTAAACCCCACTTTCCTTTTGCTGTTAAAAAATCCAAAAAACTGGGAATCGACATAAACCAGGAAACCTCTGCCAAGAACACCTCACCTGTGGGTTATCCATGTACCACACCAGGCTGTCCTCTCGTGTGTCCAGAATGAAGTACCGCCGCAGGAATTTCCCACTATTCTCATTTTCCTCAATGTCTAGGAAACCACAGATGCGATTCTGGCGATCCACATAAGGCATTTCTGACCCTGGACATCACACTGCACAACAAAAAGCACAGGAGTTCAGCAAAGTTCCTCGTTGCTAATTTTAAGGCTGCTCTGTGCCTACCCTGTGACATTTCGAGCAGTTTCAAGCAGTGGCTTCAAGAAGTTTCTACGGAAGAATAAGTGAAGCGTAGCTGCTCCCCCACCACCACCGCTGAATTTTTAGATAGGACTTTCATACCCCCTTTGAAGAATATATTTAGTATAGCTAATAGGCTAAGTGTAAAGTTACAAGTGGTAAACAGCACATGAGCATCAAGACTAGCTTTTACAAGATCACTGAAAAATAAAGGTTCTCCTTCACAACGTGCACAAACTCGGGACAACGCTGGGGTTACACTTCCTCCTTTGACGTGGCCTTTCGTGGCCAAGAATATTTGTCAGTAGCTTGGCTGCCCAACACCATTTTTCATATTTTGCCTAGGCAAATTCAGTAAAAAAGCTTTTAGAAACATTGTTCACATTTTTCTTTTCTCCTACAAAAAGCAGTTCATGTCTAACCAGGTCTAGGAGCAGGTATCTTTTCATCCTTATACACTGACTAGGGGAAATGAAGTTGTACATGCAGCAACAGAGATGTGAACCCCCTCTGCACATGGTACAGAGGTCTGAGGGGTTTTTTTTTTTAATTTTGGCTTTTGTTTAGGGAATTTTTTTGCTTTTTTTGGTTTGTTTTGCTTAAAAAAATTAGATTAAAAGCTGCACCGAGCCCACCTATTGCATTTTGCCTGCTTCACCTTTTATGGCTCTGCCTTACTGCAGGCTATTGCATCACGGGTTTTGCTTCCTTTTGTTTTATGGGACAGTCACTTTACCTTAAGAGCCAGCCTTGTAAAACCAAAGAAAAATTTGCATACTTATCTAAAAATGGCCATGAACCAACATTTAAATGGTAAAAATCAGGCTGACGTTAATCTTTCCCAGGGCAGGAAATAAATTATTCAGTCTTTACATTTTGTTACAAAACTCAGAAATAGTTCAGATCCAAAAATATTTATGAGACACAGAAAGTTTAAGCAGTTTTTTCATAATTTTCCCCATTTTCCAGCTTTCACTGTGTAATGTGGAAGTTTCATTTTAGTATTTCTTCAAATTCTTCACCGTTTCTATTTTTTAAGGTTACTTGATTTAAATATAACTACATACACACACAATGAGACAGACACCTGATAATTATCTGTAGTTAGCTATTGATACACCACAGCAAAACACAACATGTGGTTTTTAAAGTGTTGTTTTGAGGGGAAAACCAGTGTTTATTTTGGGGACTCAGATACCCATACTTTTTGGGGATATCAACATACAAACACATAGACGTAGGCTTGCATTTACAGCTGTCATTTTTATATTACTATTTAGAATAGAAGCCAAATTTTGGTTCAACCACTCTGAAAAACAGTTTTTAAGAAGGCTATTGCCAGCAACAATGGTTTAAATATGCAAAGATTTGATCATCAACAAAGTAACAGAATTTACTACGGTGATCTAAATGTTCTTGCTGTGTTCCTCACAATTTAAATATCAAAGATCTAAGTCAAGTTCTGTAACCAAGTTACAGTTGTAAGTAACACAAAAATAAACACTTGAACACTCAGGATAATATCATTATTGTAACAAACATTCATCAGGAATTCAATTGTGGCTCTTGGGATCACTTCACACTGAAGCAACATCTCCCTATAAACACATCTGAGGGCAAGCTTAAGGGTGGCTGTTCCCTAAATCCTCTAATCTAAATTCCCTAAAACCTCTAATCTGGCAGAACATGGCATCACACCTTGTTTTCATTTAAATGAATATAAAAATTGCCATTTACCAGTATTGTCCTAACTTGTGGCAGGTGGTCCCTCAACAAAATTATCCAGCACTTCCGGGACACCCTTTCGGCTTCATATCAACAGTTTATGAAGCCCAGAAAAGCCCTGTGCCTAAAAAAAGCAAATATTGGTGGCCGGTTTCCTGTCTGAGCAGACTTAAAGCTGTGTTCTCTGCAGATGTGAAGAAAACGAAACAAGGAAAACTTGTTTTTTGAAACAAGATACGGATTGATTAAGAATCCTTGAATAAAACCAACTGAATTTTCAAAGCACTTTTCCCCTATAAGAGAATCTATGTTTCAGAAAACCTTTTAAGCAAAATGAAAGGAGGATACTCATAATGCTCCATTATGAACATACAATTAGCTGAAGCTGGACTACTCCAGTACTTGAAATTTTTTTTCCAGGGCAAAAGACAAAACTCAGAAGCTTTTTCTTATTTGTCAATAAATCAGTTCCCACAAAAGAAAAAAAAACCAACAACCCAAACCTAAATTAATACAGATTTTCTATTTCAAAGTACTACTAGCTAATTTCTAGCCTACAAAATGATACTACTTGCAGCTCCTCTGTCCTCTGATGAAAATACAGCATGAACTAACATTAAAGACTTAAGTTGTATAACTGTTGTGTTCTTCATTTTAGCTTAAAATTCCTCATGGATTACTGACCTCTACCAGACTGATGATTTTAAACAATAAGAGACAAAAAACCCCCTTTAACTTTATAATAAATTGATACCTAACAGAGTATCATCCAACTGTTTTCCAGTTTTAAAAGCCTGCTTCCACCACATTACACCTTGGCAAGATTCTCCTGTAAATTAATACCAATTCTATTCAGCCATCATTAATGAACCACAACTTGCAAAGCACATTAAAAAAAAAAAAAAAATCCATTTGTGCCTTTCTTTTAGTACTAAAGTAACTGAACACACATGACAAAACCACCACCATGATACCCCTCCTGACAACTCCAGACAGACCAAAAAAGCAATGATGGAATTGTCATGATTTGTGTAAGGAACTTAATTCCTCAGCATAGGAAGTCTGTCTGGAAGATCACCAGCCTAAGAATTCATCAGAACCTCGAAATGTCTTCAGAATACAGATCATGCCTTGTACAGTTATGATTTCTTTTTCATTAAGTTATTTTAGGCAATTATAAAATAAAAATCTCCAAGTCTGTATATTTTACAGCATTATTACATGCACCCTTAGTTATTTTCTGCAGCAGAACCTGCAGCACAGAACAGTGTATAAACTCTTCTGCCCACTTCCAGAATCAAGTATTATAAAAAGATTATGAGTTCTTAGAAAAGCTCAAGTCATCAAACTTGTTACAGATCACATACAACTCCATTTTATTTTGCATTCCATTCCTGGAGTGGGTGGCAGGGGAGAGAGGAGAGGTGGATCAATGACAGTGCTGCTTCAGGAAAAATATCCCTGTGGCCCATTTCCTCCTGGTTCTTGCCACAATCCACCAGAAACTCAGAGATTTTTGAAAACCCATTTTGTGGTGTACAGTGACACTCTGTAAGAATTCAGAAAACTCCCAGCTCCTTAAAATTCTTTCCTGGAGAGTTGTGTTATAATCCAAACAGGAGGTCTCACTTATTTTTGAAGCCTTACATCCCTCTTTCCAGCAGCAGGGTACTAATTTAAGTAGGTCCATACCTCACCAGCCCAGCTTCTCTCAGATTTCCCCTCTCCCCGCTCTTTTCCTCTGAGGTACAACACACACCGACATTCCCCAACATTTATATCACACACTGCACGGCCTCCTGGGCACCACTATAAATAAAAATCCCAGATCCCCTTCTCCAGTCTCGCTGTCAATGCATGACTGCACAAGTAGGACCTGCAGAGGCACACAAGCATCTCCTTTTCACCATTTATAACACACGGCTTAAACTCTCCTACATTAATTCCTATTTTTAGTTTCCCGGCAGCACCTGTTCTTGAGCTCACCTCCATTACAGATCAGTTGCAGCCTTCGTATCTTCAAGTACAAAGTCTAGCCAAGACTGGAGTGAGGTGGCAGATAACATTCCTATGGCCCAATCTCTCCCTGGACTCGATTTCCACAGGTAGGTACAAACCAGGGACTGCAGGCTGACTAGAGCAAGTGGAATTTTGTGTTTATAAAAAGACCGTGCAATAGGCTTTGCACTATCACAGGAGAGCTTGATTAAGAAATACAAGATGAGCACTGCTCCTTAGCACCTCTTTATTTTACAGGTCTTTTCCCCGAGCTTTGAGCGTATTTTATTCCTTTTATTTCTTTAATTTAGCATGACAGTTCTACATCCTGTGGACATTTGGAACTTCGGATTTAGCTTACCCCAGGAGATGACTTTGGGATTCTTTTCCTATCAGCTAAGAAGATTAAGAAACATACATTACCTACTTACTCATCCCCATAAAATGAAGAACAACATTCATACACCTCCACTTGATAAATATAAAATGATGCCATGAGTCATGCCCATCCCTCCTCCCCACCTCCCTTTTTAAGCTCGGCTGTTTACAGCAGCTCCAGCACCACAAAGGGAAGGTAAAGCAGCATCCCCAGCCATCTCCAGTCTTTCCTGCAGTTCCAGGGACAGCTTAATTAGCGAGTGCTCCTGGCTTTTGCCTAGGCAATTACTCCCAGCTTCCTGCTGTAAATCAGCTGCTCTCCAGCTGGTCATCTCTTTTACTGACCATTTACTGACTCCCAAGGGCAAGGGATGAGTTCAGACTGTCCTGCTTATCCCCTGAAGAACATGGCAATGAAAGCTTTCCTTCTTGTGCACATCCAGGGCAAGGAAAGGGAGCAGAGAGGGGGAAATTCCAGCCTTAAGACAACCAGCTCAGAACAGCATCTGAAAACAGGCCACATAAATCTTCCAGGGACAGTAGTTCAAACTTCTTTTCTTTTATTTCCTTGAAAACCTTCCAGCACAGGCAGCACACCACAGAGATAACTTAAACTATGAGATAATGTCCCTGCTCATCTTTCATACAATTTCGTAAGCACCAAAAACATGACAAAAAAAAAAAAAACCAAAAAACCTAATCTAGGAACTGGAGAGATAATTCAGAACTGATGGATTTAAAATTACACGCCGAGCTTTTCCATTTCCCAAAGATCCTGCACTGATTCATTTTTGTCCAGGAGGGCACAGCAGACATTGGATACTTCTGTTAACAGGGAAGACATGACTTTGATTTGCTAGCAGCCTATGACACTATGATCAACTTTTTAACTACATCTGAAACTGAGAACTGGAGGTCTCCAGGATATAATGCCCCCTAAATTCAGATTCCTTCTCTAAAATAGTCAAGAAGAAGGAAAAAACAGCTGCAAAAGGCCAGTATTCACCTGGAAGAGGATTCCTAAGCAGAAGAGAAGTCAATCTTGCAAATTAAAAAACCCAAAGTACGAGTAGCATTGAGCACTTCTAGCCCTGACCAAACTATGAGGGATGTCAAAAGATACACCCTTCTCCCAGTACCTACTCCAACTTCCAACCAGAGCAATAGAAAAATCATCATTTGCAGTGATGAATCACCCAACAATCCCAGCAGCCTTGTCTTGCACTTAGGCCTTATTCAGACATGGTTCTGTCTGCAAAACGCTGATGTGCCGTTTTCCAGGAACACTCGTCAAATCAGGGTAAGATAACCACTCCCTTCCTTTCCAGTGCACCTCAGCAAATCAAATGATTAATTTTATTCCATACTATCCTGTAACATTACTTTCACCTAGGAAAAAACTTCAGTGTATTTCGGGGAAAGAGTGGAGTTCTAAGGGAAATGTTCTTAAGTTATCTGACTCCATCATCCACTGGCCCATTTCAAATACTGATTTACAAGTTCCACGAAGGAACAGGCTGGTACTTCCTCAAATACTCTTGCAGAAATTTCTCTAAGTGATGTTTCATGTTCTTAATTTAACTATTTTCCTCCATTGTAAGGTATTTGCAACAGCAGCCAAAGGCTTTGGAATAGGATGGAATGAGGAAAGGCACTGCACAGGATGAAAAACTCCTATCACTGATCTCTTCAGTAAAAAAAAAAAAAACAACCAAAACCCAAACCCTTACCTATAAATGGTTTTTGCCGAGCTAAACCAATTATTTTAATTGTCCCTCTAAATGCACTGAGCTAACACAAATAAAAGGAAGCATCCTGTGCAATAAGGCCATTATAAAAAAAACACTCTTGAAATTTAGGTATTAATAACTTATGAGTGATGACCAGGCTACAAAGCAATAAAGTAAAATAACAAAGCTAAGAGACAGTGATAGAATATGTTCAATAACATCAAGTCTTTACAACAGCCAGATGTAATTTTCATCACTTTATATTAAGCCTAGATAATATAGTTACTCAAAATGAGATATAACCAGAGATAAATACAATAGAGGAAAACAAAATACAGTTACTCTAATTCACTTTGACTTATATCTCATACAAGCCTCAAAACAAGTTTTGAAATGCTTATTAATTTCAGTTATATACTAGTTAAAATCTTTAAAGATGCAAGTTCAGAGCTGATTAATATTTACAATTATTTTAAATTTTGTATCAGCCTTTTCAAAATTTTAAATAAGTGCCATCTGCAAAACTCCAAATATGACAGATCTGGTCCTTGTTCTTGAAAATGCTTACATGCTTAGTCTATAGCAATTGTCCATTCATGACAAACAAAACAAATTAAAAATTAAGCAGGGAATAAGCACATGACTTATTAGGATAACTTATTATTACTAGTTAGTCATTAGAAAAAACCCTGTTTAATTTCAGTAATAAACTAGTAACTGTTTCATCCAGGCCAACGACTCCAAGCACTTGGATTCCACACACTCCCAGCTATTTCAAATTCCCATCTGCACCAAGCCACAAATCCTGGTGAAGCTTATTTGACTTGAGGAAATCCAACACAAAAAGAAGGTGAGGCTGGTTGGAAAATGAAGTTTGCCATTTTTGAGCCAGTCTGGCTGATTTTCACTCTGAATCCTGGATATAAAACTGAGCAGTATAAATAAACACAGACCTCTTTCCTGGGAAGTATGCAAGAAATGAAAAGGGCAGCTGTTTAGGAAATTAGCAATATCTTCTTCAGTTTTCACCGAGTACTCTTGTGTTGTTAAAGGAAGGGCTGTAAATACCTGATTTTTCAGTTCATTTCAAATATCAAATAATGAAAAGAACATTATCAGGGGAATATTTGGTTTGACCCTTTTTAGAGATGCAAATGGATTTAACGAAACCAAAGTGCACGAATCAAGTAACTGATTATCAAATTTGATGTTATAGATCTAATTTAGCAAATTCAATGCAGAATTAAAAAATCGCAATGGTTCATCTATGTTAAAACTTTGGAAATGCAAAATCATTGCTGTTCAATTTTCACTTCATTTATTTTAATATGTACAGGACAGACCACATTCAGAGTCACTATGTGGGCCTAAATTCCCTCTACTGCAAAACTTGACATCTCCTCCAGAATCTAACTCACTTATCAATTTTATTAGTACTACACAAGGATTCCCAGAGATTAGGACTAATCTCAGAGCTCTTCAGTGAGTGCAAGTGCAGTGAAAGCTCTTTAGGAAGAGCAGGGCTTTGTCTGTCTCATCTAAAAGAACGAATGTGCATTTATAGAACAGCTCCTGTTTACCAAGGTGGGTGGAGAAAATCAAGCTCTCATCAAATGGCAAAGTTTTTGGGACATTACCCTCCCCCTCCCTTTTTTTATACATCTTAAATTAAGAAAATTAAATCCCACTCTGGCATATTTAATAAAAGTCTCACCTGACACAGAGAGAAACCCCATGAAGCAAAAGCCTCTCTGCAGTGACAGGTTTTGTAGCACAGTGCCAGCACACTAACACTTCACTCGAAGCACATCACTCACTGCAACTTCCCACAGAATTCCTTTCCAGCAGCCTTCCTCCTTGGAAGCAAGCCACAAACCCAGGGAATTGTCCTCCTGTCAGGTACAGCCCATGCCTGGTTGATGACCTCCTTCCTCACCTTTCTCCTTATTTGTGGGATGACACAAACACCAGTTACTGCCCAGCTGTTGCTCTGCACCGACCAAGGTGTTTCTCAAAACCTCAGTTATGGTGTGTGTGGAGAGTAACACCCCTCCACCCACGGAGTAATCCCAAAAGTACCAGGCAGGCTCCTGACATTTTGTGGGATTGCTGTCTGACCTACACTCAGCAAGACGGAAACACTCCAGAAGAATTACGAGTCCTGTGTATGTCCAACAAGATGCCTGGAAATCCTGGATGCACCACGAGCATGCAACAGGCTGGTTTTTAACACATTGCCTCCCACAAAAAGGGAGCAAATGATCTCCTGAAGGAATTAGGCTCCTCCACTCAAAAATCAGGGCACCAGCACGAGTCAGCAAGGCAGCACAAATAAATTACAGCACCTACAGTGAACTCGATTTAAGGAAGAAATAAACACCTGTTAATGAGAAAGAAACAATATAATCAAAGCCTGAAGTCCTGAATCAGCAGAAACACTTTTGAAGCAAGAACATCCTTTAAGTTACCCACCTTCCAGCACTGTGCACACACAAGCAGAGAGTCTACCAGATACAGAAATAACTTGCCAGCTGAATTATTAGTACGGCCTAAGTTCCCATTTGTCATTCTAAGCCTCCCTAAAGAGTTAACCAACATATTTAACAACATCTTTTGAAGTGCAGTTTTAAGAGGACTGCTCACTCTTACAACAAACCTGGCATGTAACTGTTTCAGTGCTTAACAGAAGATCACTTCATTAAGTCACTAGACTGAACAAGTTCCAACACATTTTCTTGGACATGGGATGTAAATGTGGTGGGTACCAAAGCACCCAGGGAGAGCATACACATCAAAACAATTACATATTAAATGAATTAATTTATCATCTATCTGTCAGTATATAGAGAGTGTTCCTGGGAGTGTTGACTCTCAACAATGAAAACATGTTTGCAAAGCTTGATAATTGCTGTCTAGTCTACATTTTCAGTTTATAGCAATGACAGTGCCCTATTTTCACCAGAAGGATCTTAAATCCAAAATACTTTCAACTCTGTAACACTACTACAGCTCATTAGAGGTGGCTGCAAGTTCTTTTTCCCTTTGAGGGAGCGGAGAGGTAGAGAAGCTTTCTTTTCTCAACCTCTTTCACGTGAAAAGTCAGTAAATCAGGCCCAATTTAAGAGATTCTGCTTACCATGCCAGCAGAACAAATGAGCAAAATTGATATCCAAAACATCTGGATGCAATGGTTAGCTAGAATTAAAAGCATCTTCCAAAGAAGAGAACAGCCAACAAAGGAACAGCGAGAGCTTTGCTACTGTTCCCTGCGTGGCAGAACCATAACATAAAAGATTTACATGTTTGTGTGGGTATTTTAGGCATTGTTTTTCAATGCTGTTAAACAAACAAGGCCATGCAGTGTTCCCTGAAGTTTTAAGGACCTGCTTTCTCTGTCTTTCAGTGACACAAGAGATTTGCAGTCAAAATTTTTTTTTTTGCCACTTTATTTTTTCAGGTTTTACTCCTCCTGCCTGCAGTTTACCCCTAGTTTTTAACACAGGCAGTCTCTTCAACCTCCACTTCCCAGCACAAAGGAGCTCTGTGCCCCACGCCACCACCACCCCTGGGCACATCCAACCTGACATAGCCTAAACACAAGAGCTGCTGCTCTGCACTCTCACTATGAGAGCAGAGGGACAGAGAAGCAGCTTGTCCCAGGCCACACAGGAAGCTTTTTGGCAACACAGTGAGCTGAACCTGTTTCCCAAGTCCCAGAGCAGCAACCTCACTATTGAACCACCTTTCTTCCACATAAAATACCTGAAACTATTCAGATTTTAAGGCAAAGGCATATGTTCAAACCTGAAAACTGTTTAAACTGTTGAATGCCACAAATGTCTACCAGACCTGCAACTCCCTACTCGTGCTGATAACATCTGTTAAAAGTAAGTGGCTCATACAGTTCTGCACCAGAAAGCTTAATAAGTTCCTTCTCCAAGATTAAAGAAACACCTACACATTCTAGATGCTTCTGCAAGTCCCTGGAGGGAGAAAATGCTGCTTAGTGCTGAGACAATGAACCAGCTTCCTTCCTCAACAGCAACAAAACCCTGCTGCTTTACCTAGCACCGAGAGGAAAGTGTTATTTATAGAATTGAGCCATATACCAACACGTACCTACATATTTCTCACAGTTAGGGTACAGCATGTATCGAGATGACCTTAGACTCATATATTTTCGAAGTCCTAATCTGAGAGATCAGTGTAAGAGCAGAAAAAAATGTGAAGCAGCTCAGCCATATCTCCCATTCCAACTCATTTCAGTTATTCTCTGCATGTGTAAGTTCAAAACCTGAACTTGAACCATTCTTGTTACTCAGACCTCTTCAGCAGGCAATTTTTTTAAAGCAGTTACATTACCTTTATATGTCAAATAAGCTCACTAGAATTATGATATTTAGGTTTCTTATATAATTTTATAAATCATTGGCAGCAATGCTTCTAGCCATGTCCTATTGCATTTAGGCTCAAAAGCAGAAGAATACATGTACTGACTGTTGTGTTTCTTATATAATTTATTTCTTCTTGGTGACTTCCTAAGCACTTATTACTTTGTAAAAATGTTTTATGCTAAAGCCCATTACCTAAATTCCTCCGTTCTGGCAGTGAAATAAGTTACTATCCTGTATTTTCACGCAATTATACGAACTGTACAAAGGTTCACTTGGCTCCAAACCCCACTAAGTATTTTCTAAGAACGTTTCTATTGTTCGTAATTATCAGTGAAAAAAAAAAACCTGCCAAAAACCACCTTGCAAGACAGATACCTGCTCTGGTATCACAAGCTATTGTTTGTCTGAACATTGATGTAGAGCTGGGTACATCCAAGAGCACAGCAGAGCATGCAAGGAAACTTCTCATTAGAACATGCACTCACTTCCCAACACTGCTGGTTTGCTGCACGTTGGAGGAACTGCATTTACCATGATAACTGTCAGCTTAAATAACCAGACACACTCAGTAATAAAGACATCGATGGAATTCTAAATCTACTAAAATAGATTAAGAATTTTGCAGACCTGGCAGTTTGGGCAACATCCAGCACTACGCTGGAGACTGCGTTACAAGCACAGATCTGTTCACATTTCAGTAATGTCCTCAAGTTCTTCCTAATCTGTTACAGTCAATAAAAACTGACTTCTGCACTTCCTCTCTTCTACACCAACTCTCTGATGTGCAGTCAGACTTTATTTGAGTTGATATAGCTCTGCTGCCTTCCGGAATAAGCCCCAGCTACCTGGGAAACACAAGGCCTTTTCCTGCATTCAGGTCTCTTCCTCACGTACATGCCTTCTGTACTCCCCATGCGTGTGTCTGTCTTCTGTCACTCAGCTACTACTCCTGAGGAAACATAAATACAGCAGGAGAGAAGAAGGAGGAGGGAAAACATTAAGATGCTGCCTATTTTCTTCATACATTGGTTCTTCTTGGCCTATTCTCTAATTTGTGTGAAAGCATCTGCTCCTCTGCAACATTTCACCAGTGCAGTATACCTGCCACTGACCCACAGTGCATCTTTTTCTTTCGTTTCACCCTGAAAATGCAGAGCTGCACAATGGAACATGAGGTCAACTGCAGTTCTAAAGCACAGAAAGAGCTCAAGAAAATAGAGTAATCTTGAGAATTTATGAACTCGGAATTAAATTTCCTACACTCAGAAAATCAAATCACAATGTTTGATAACTGCAAATAGAACACAACAGACCCACACAAAGGTTTTACATTCTATGCAAAGCTGACTCCAACAGTGTAGCATTCAGTGATATCCAGGAAACACAAAAGCCCCATGTATCATTTCCTGAATTATCACTTTCTGCATCAGTGCTTATCTATCCCTGAATTAAAAGGCTCTCCTCCAAATATCAACCAGGCCCAGCATCTCTCTCTACCACGAGAAATTTCAGCCCACTTTTAACACTTCCTCACGTGACCAACGGGAAAACAGCACTTCTACACTTCTGTGCTTCACAAACCTGACAGTTTTATGTATTGTTACTTGTGTGACTCTCTCAACTAAAAATAACAAATAGGAGGAAAAAAGACTGAATGGACCTAAAATGCGAGTTTACTGTTCCATAAGACAGAGAAAATCATGATAGAACAACTCATCACAAACAATTCCAGCTTGGTAAGGATTGTGTTTGCGCTGCATTAAAATGAACACCACCCAAATATAAAAAGGAAGTGGACCGATCTAAAAACCAAAACACAAACCCCAACAAACCCTGTTGTTTTCAACAGTGAGAAGCCATTACTCACACATCATGGGCTCAAAACTGGACCATCAAATATGGCTCTGTCTTGCAGGGTCACATAGGGGATTGGGGAATGAGAAGAGAAAATTTATCTTTACAGCCACTACAGCCTCTGTTAGAAAAGCAAGGAGTTACTCAGAAAGCAACAAAGAAGCTGATGCTGTTCAGCTTGCTGTATGTCAGGTGGTCTCTTTGAAAGTACTGTGCTTTGATAAGAAGGTGAAGCATGGAGAGATGTAGCTCTTCAGGACCTAACAAAATTTTTAAAAAGACTCTACCTCTCAGCTTTACTCAGGCAAGTAACATCACTTTGCTGATGCCTAATTCAGATGCTCAGCCTAACAAAGTAATAACTGTTTCCCCTCTTAAAGACTGTTCATTCTGCTTGATTATAAACACAGTACGCTGATTAGTGAAAATTATCCTTTTTTTAAAAAAAGACCTCAAAGCAGCCGCCTGTTCCCCAGGGAGAAAACTGCTGTCCTCTTGATGTTACTTTGCAAACATTTCATGCAATAACATAATGCGTTTTATGAAGGTCATGCATTAGTCCCTCCTAAGGGAACTGCACAACGCATACAGAATTTAAGTCGGTTTTAAGTTCAGCAACGTGTCAAATGCCTATCTGGAATTTCACAGGTGATTAAAAACTGCGCATATAACAACAGTGGTTACAGTTTAACATTCATTTAGAGTCAAGTTATCCATTTCAAAACACTTTGGTTCAGTAAATAACCAGCCCCGGCCACCGCTAACCCAGAACACAGCTCAGAGGGTGCCAGCAGCTTCCCAACTCAGCCCTCCCCAGAACTTGTGCCTTCCAAAGCTAAAAACAAACGCGTCACTGCCCGCTGGCCGTCCCAGCCCCACTCGGCTCTCCTTGGAGCTGCAGCTGGGATCCGGCTCCCAAAGGCGAGCCGATCCAAAGGCTGAGGGAGGGTGCTGGGGGAGCCCACACCCTGCCAGGCACCATCCCTGCGGGCTCTGCCCGATAACATCGCCGCTCCCCGGCGTGCTCCGACAGCGGAGCGGCGAGCGCAGCGCGGCGAGCACAGACCGTGACGAGCAATGAGATCACCCCTCTCTTACCTCCGGGGCTGTGACAGCGCCCTGCCCGCGCCACCGAGCACCCGCACCGCACTGCCCCGCGGGACACGGGCAGAGCCCCCGCACAGCCACGGAGCGGCTTCCCGGGAACACGGAGAGGAAAAGGAGCGAGAGGCGCGGGGCGAGCGGGACGCTGCCCTGCGCGGCCACACACCGGGCAGGCGCGGAAGGAAGGGCATCACCCAGGGCGGGCCGAGCCCCGCCCCGGGCCCAGGCACTTACTGGAGTCGTGGCAGTGCGGGAGCCCCGTGAGGAGAGCCGGGCGCTCCCCGGGCCCGCTCCCGGCCCCGCTCCCGCGCCCCGCACCGGGAACGGGCTCGTCCCGCCGCGTCCGACCGCACCACCGGGACCCCGCCCTGCGCATGCGCCGCCGCAGCAGCACCGACTCCGCACTGCCCCGCAGCCTGCTGGGACACGTAGTGCGGAGCGGTGCAGAGGGGCGAGGCGAGGCGCGGCGCGGGGCGTGATGGGAGTTGTAGTCCAACCACTGGGATTTGAAAGTATTTCACGGAGGCCCCAGCAGGGAAGGAACTGTTGGGTATTGGGAAGAAATTCCCCCCTTGAGGGTGGTGAGGCCCTGGCACAGGTTGCCTAGAGAAGCTGTGGCTGCCCTATACCTGCAAGTGTTCCAGGCCAGGCTGGAAGGGGCTTGGAAGAACCTGGGATAGTGGAAGGTGTCCCTGCCCGTGGCAGGGGATTGAACAAGATGAGCTTTCATGTCCCTTCCAACCCAAACCATCCTATGATTCTATGAACTGGCATTCACCAACGATGTGACTTTTAACAGGGCAAGTGCCAGAATCTGCTCCTGGGACAGATCAACCCTGGATGTATGGACAGACGGGGGAACACTGGAGAGCACCGCCCCGGAAAGGGACCTAGAGATCCCGGCTGATTGCAAATGGAATATGAGTCAGCAGTGCCCTTAGAACACATAGCACAGTTAGCTTCCCTTACTCAAGGACATCCTGGAGCCAACAAGTTTTAAGGATGTAGTAAATCAAGATGGTGATGTATGTCTGTGTGTGCTTTGCTAACTTGGCAAAAGACTATGGTCTATGTAGACTATGGTCTACACAGACCAAGACTGTACACTCGGTCTATGTATCCCACAGCTGAACTATCTTCACCTGGAGGCTCAGGCGCTGCCCCACAGCCTTTTGCCATCAGTCTCAGCAGTAAACTACAATTTCCAGTAATGATGTTTAACCAGTTTTGCTGGAAATTTACTTCTCTTCTAAGCATATACTAAATTTATACCGAAAAACTTTGCGTTTTCTGAAATAGCAACACAGAATTCTTTTTCCTTGCTTAAAGCAGTGATATCTCTAATTATAGAAATCATTTGAACTCTGCCGCTGCCTGTAAATACATCTTTGTTTCAAGCTGGCATGAAACAACCATACTTCAGAGTGAAACAAAAGCTGTAATCAGAGCACAACAATAAAAGCTGAAGTCAGCCGCAAACAATGCCGCACCATTCCCATGGCAACTTTTCCCTATCAAACCCTGGAGAGGTCACACACTCTGCAGCTGCATGAGCCAGAAGCTTTTCAGTTTGGACTTCATTCACAATTATTCATACATTTTTTTGTTGTTGTTGATTTTCACTTAGCAGTGTTTTACTGGAGTTAATGCAAGACAATTAACCGTGGGCGGCACCACGTCTCTCACCCACTGAAGTTCCAAGCTGACATTTCTCATCCTGACAGAACTATCGTGCCTGTGGCAGCTATTAAATGTCTGCAGGATGTGTCCTGCCATCACACTGCACATGAAAGGGCCCTTTACAAAACCAAACACCCTTTTTGCACTCAAAAAGCCATGCAATCAAAAGTCATTCCACAACACATGAAAACTACTGCAGTCTACAGTCTGATATGCCTTAACTTGCAAATATTTTCTCCAGCCTCCCACACAAGGTTTGAACAACCATATATTCTGACAGTAGCATTCAGGAAAGGATAAAAAGATGATTACACTTAAAAGACAGAGTATATTTTATAGGAATCAGGTAGCAAACTTCATATTGTAGTTCACTGAAGTTTCCATCATAGAAGACTGCTGCAACCTTTCTTTTAAGATGGCCCGATTCTCTTCATGTTTGCAATTTAGTGAGGAGACAATCAAATGTATATAAGGAACTATCTTTTGCTTAACCTGAGACACAAACACTTTAAAACAGCCATATTCTCTAAGTTGTGCTGTTCACAAAAGTATTTTCATGAAATTCGCATGTGGAGAACCAAAAGATGAAGAGCTGTGAATCTCTGATGTCCAAGACATAAATATAGTTATCTCTAATGCCTCAAGTTAAAGCAAAACTTGCTTTCAGTAGAAAGCTGCTCATGATTCTAGTGTTATGAATTGTAGTGGTACAGAGGCTACTTAAAGCTCAGCTGAGCTCCTTGACTTTGAAGCAACTCAGTATTTTCAGTATTCCTCTCTGCGCAACATGCAAATGTAACAGCTTAAAGTAATTGCGGTGACAAACAGGTAAACTTTAGGTGTGGAGTGATTGGATTATCCAGGGATTTTCCTATTCTGGGGCAGAATCTGTATTTTACCTCCCCTGCCATGTCTAAAACTTTTCAAGTATAAAGTCTGCACTGGCTTGTGCTCCATGCAATGCCGCTGACTTCAATGTAGAAATTGGTTCAGGGCCCAGTGTATTTCAGGAGAATTATGAGACAGGCACTGATTTCCTCTCCAGTTGTCTCTATTCATAGTTTTCAAATGCTGGCAGGTATCCCCACAACAGTCTTCATGTCTGGCAAAAAATGTTGGCAGGCCCCTTCTGTACCAATCCTTTACTCAAGACCTGCTTGTGATTCTCATCACTGAAACAGGTAAGAGAGTTTGGACATCAATTCCTACTGGGATTTCAGTTATTCAAAATGCAGGCTATAATAAATAACATTTGGTGAGTGACCTGCAGCAATATGCATGCTTAGGAACAAGTGTTTATTTCACAGGCATAGAAACACCCAGTAGAACAGTAGCACCAAAGAAGTAGCATGTATCTATCCATATATATGCAAACAGACAAATATAAATATGCAAATCACATACATATCTTGTATATATAAATACACAACTTGCACGTCTTGGCAAAGAAGCAGAAATATTCAAAAATTCCGAAATATCCCAATTCTTCACTTTTCTCATTGTATTTTCATGATGGACAACTTTAGCCAGCAGAGGAAGTTCAGCAACTTTATAGATATGCAGAAATAAAGAGCTACGAACAAAACCTCAGTTCATGGCTCTAAAGAAATTAATTCAGCCTTGGACAAAACGGTTTTGTTAAAACTAACAGTTATGTTGCCGTGGAAAACAGGAAAAAGCCTGGCCAGTGAATTACTAAGTGCAGAGCAAAATGCTGTCACTATATTCCATTTTTATGGGTTCAATATTGCGAATTCCATCCACATGCAGTATGCCTCCTGTGCACTATTTTAAGAGGGGTGTTGCTGACCTCAATGGGACTACTTTGCTTAGAGGCTGTGACCAGGCAAGGTCATTACTCTGCTGACACCTTCAGTGTTAGCAACCAAGGAAAGCTTTTCAGCCATTAAAGTTTATCCCAGAGGATGAATGTCTGGGTTTACTGCAGTGGCATGGGGCTAATTAGGTAGTATTTATTACCTAATTAAATTATTTGCCATAACGTAGAGAGAGAGACCAAAAATTCTCCAAGGCACTGCGACCTGGGGAAGAACAACCCTTTATACTTCAGGGTTGCCAGTTCTGTGACTTAAACACGTGAGCAAGACAGACTCTGAGCAATAAGGTTGTCCTGTCCACCTCAGGAGCAGCCCCTGAGATAACACTGATTCCTGAGCGAGCCTAACAGGTAGTGAAGGAAAAACATCCTCTCCATCCCTGCAGGATATCAGATGAAGCACTGAAGGTTTTCCTACAGTCACTGCCTTACAGCAGAACTCTGCAGGTGATGGGCACCTTGAGGGCAACGCAGACAAAACCTCTTTGTGCCTCCCACGGGGAGGAAAGGAGCAGGGGCATTAAAATCCCTGCACGTATGAGCAAGAGAGTTTAATTCAAAAGCTGCTTTAAAGCATATTTGCAATATGCATTTTAAAGCCAAAACTTCATCTCTTCTGATGAAATGATGTTGACAGAGCTCGGAAATTTAATCTCACACGAAGGTTGAATTCATTCAGCTTCAGCTGCCAGTCGTTGGATCTTGTTAATAATTTGATATTGAAGGAGGAAAGCACCCTGATGTAGCTGCTGTGTATAAGTACTGATACACAGTGATGAAGTAATTTCCCAGCCTTTTAAGTACTCTGTTTCCCTAAAAGCCTTATTTAAACACTCTGAGTTCGTTAGGAGTTTAATATTCTTAATATTCTTATGTTGCAGTTGTTTTCCTCATTCCTATGTGCATAGCATTGTACTAAAATATGTATCGTGATTCCTCATTTTCTACCAAACAGTACATTTTTATTTTGCTTCCACCATTTCTAGATATAAAGTTTATTACCAAAAACAAAAAAGCCCTTTTCCCCCCTTTTTTATTTTAACCTAAAGCCATTCCACATTAAAAAAAAAAAAAAGTGAATTGTCTTTAAAATACAGTGTCCCTGCAATAAAAAAAGATTGAAATTCTTTCATTTCATTTCAAAGCTTAAAAGATGAGAGCTTAATCTTCTTCAGAAAAGGGCGTGTTCTGCACTGAAACATATGCAAAGCGCCCGGGGGGCTTCCAGCTCGCACGGCTGCTGCAGTCAGGTCAGGACAGTGCCTTGCTGCTGTCATTGGGCAGAAAGGGAGGCACAGGCTCACTGTTTGGTGTCTTTTATTTGTTTAATATTTCACTATGCACTACGTTACAGAGTTAATTTACATTTATATTAGCACAGTGCAGAGTAAAGCTGGGGCTTGAAGCTGCTCTCATTTGTTCTTTTACCGGGAGCTATAACATTATACTTTGCTGTAAGTCCCAGTCCTCAAAGGACCAGGGCTGAAGATTGTACTGGATCTGCCTTTTAAATTGTTATAAGCCATGATTTGAGTTGTATTTTACAGGAATTACTACAGCAAGAACGATCTGAACCAATGGAGGAGAAACCTCACAAGAAGCAGTTGCAGGGCAGGAGTGACCTGACCCGAGCTGCCTTTGGTGCCCAGGAACTGCCCCCAAACACCACCTCTCCTGTCCTCAGTGACCACCAGAACAGATGGAACCCAAAGTCATGGACTAAATTAATTCAACAGACATGCTTTTATCCTCCCAATTCTCTCCCCAGTCTCTGGTGGGGAGTGAGCTGGGTGGGGAGTGGTTGGTGGCTGGGCTTAAACCACAACAGGGTGAAAGTAAAAGAGTTTTTATTCAGTTATAGCAAGATCCCAAAGCACATTGCCATGCCCTGCCCTCGGCACACCCTTCTGGCTTAGCTGTGGCTGATATTTCCCAAGCTGGGGAATCCCTTGGTGATGGCACTCTGGTTTCTCCACCCCTCCGTGGTAGGTCAGAGCCGTGTTCCTCTCACTGGTACCCACATTTGGATGTGCCCCCACATGGGTGGCCGAGTCCTACACCAAGGTTTTCCATACCTGCAGATGGAGATTCAAGCAGCAGCATCTAAAATGTGGTGTTTTACATCAGAGGAGGAACTACAGGGGCTCCCAGTGCAAGGTAAAAAATGCCCCAGCCCCATGACACAGAACACAGCACCAGCACAACCTCAGTTGATAGTTTCAGGTGGGGTCAACATTTTTCCCAGCCCACTCTTGCCCTGGCAGGTGCTGTGCCAGGTCAGGTATCACCTGGCACTCTGAGCTGGCACAGAGTTAAAGCCCAAAACTGGCACGAGCTCCAGAGAAAACACCTTGGCTCATTCACTGCCGTGGGATTGGATTGCCCAGACAGCCATTAAAAAATGTACAGGAGTTAAAGTGCATGGAGACCCTGGTTAACAGCTAACTTTGTAACTTTTAAGCTCATAAAGTAAAATAAGCAATTAATAAAGATTTATTAAAAGATAAGGATATCTCTGTAAAATCCGCCATATTGCATTACACAGCTTCGAGTTGATAGCAAAAAAAACCCAAACCCAACTCTGTGCCTACATTTAAAAAGGAAAATAGAAACATAGGTTACGATTTCAGAGCATCTAGAAGGAATGCAAAAATCTTTGAATACTCAGATTTAGAAAATGTGTGAAACAATGAGGTTCTGTGGACATTCCCAAATTCCAGCTTTTCAGCCCATTGGCGTCCCCTTCCCAGGTTGTTCCTTGAGTGCTGTTCTACATCTCCTTCAGAAAAATTATTTTGTAATGCCTTAGGTTGGTTTCTGAGCAGAAAGACTGAGCTCACTTCAGCCCTAATCACTCCTGTTTCTTGGGTGAAATGCCTGTCATCCTTTTTGGACAATCCCCATTTTTCCTACCTCATCGCTTCAGAAGAACTCCCAGGAACTCCAGCATGATTTGCTTTTTACACCTCTCTTTGTGTCATCCCACAAACTCTGCTGCCTTCAGTGACGTTCCTTTTTACTTACATTGGAGGAAGGATTAAAATTGACCATTGGAATTAAAGCAGCTGGAAATTTGATCCCACACTTGACCAAATTTCAGTGTTTGCAACTTCCAGCTTCTCTGACTGTTAATGCAGGAAGCCACAGCCTTTGCACGTGGTGCACATTACACAATGGGTTACTTGTAAATCAATTGGGAATATTTTGTCCTCAAATGCTACCCAAACTGAGTCTTACCAATTTAAAACACTTGTGTCTTTATTACATTATGTCTGATACTTATACTTTTATTTAAGTCAGTGCAAGAATAAGGCTGTTTTAGTATGTTCTTATGGTAATGGATGCAGTTATGACATGGTCTATAAAATCCCCTGCTGCCAACAATTCCTATCCAGAATCCACCCTGGACTTATCACGGATGGGGACAGACCTGGAGCCAGATCCTGCTCCAGCCCTTTTGAGGTGGAGAACAGGATTTTACACGGAGATAGCAGCCCCTGTGCCTGGGGCACAGCCCGTGCCTGCCACAGGGCATGAAGGCAATCCAGCCCTCTCCTTCTTGGTCCCCAAGGATGCTTTGGGAGTCGACAAGTTTCCTCTGGAGCCCTTTTTCCAAGCCCTGTTGCCATCAACGAGTACACTCAGTGCTGAACATGGATGAAATCGAACTGCTGCTGAAAATTACTTCACCGACAATGCGCCTAGCACCGCTCCAGATATTGCTCCAGCTTGTCTGGCTTTTCAGCATTTCCTTGCTCTCCACAGATTTTCCACTCCTGCTAAAACCAGCTCCACAGGTTGTGGCAGTAGCTTCAAGGGGTTGTGTAAACAGCAGCACTGCCAGGTCAGCTGCACCTCTGCTCAGCCGGTGACAGCGCTGGCGCCTGCTCCCTGCCATCTGGCATCCTGAGGGGGACAGATGTTGACAGCTGTTCTCATGCCAAATGCTACCTTTGCCATCCAGTTACTGTGCTCATCCAGCCACAAAATGTGTCTAACTTAGCCCATTTTCCGTCGTAAGTGGATTCGGTTTTTGTTTCTCCTGATATCTGGAATTACGACAATTCCAGAAGGTGCATTGGGCTGCTCTGTGGCATTTTAGGACTTTTTATTATTGTTCTGTAGACAGCTAAGCTATGAAATGCATCTTCTTCTTTTTTTGTTTTATGGCTGAGTGCAATTCTGATATTAATGATGAAAAGATGACTGCTTCTGTCAACCTTGCTTTGTCTTGGGAAAAAAAAACCAAACAACAAAACCCTGACTTATCCTTTGGATTATTTGGTTCATCACACCTTAGAAACATTTACAAGTAGCTGTAGTGGCATGGGGCATGTGCCTGACAGGGACTGACTTCACTTCTAGGAAAATACCTCTGTAGATGTTAAATAATGTCTTATGAACCTCTAACACAAAGATGAATTAAGTTTAGAAAGGAGTAAGGTAGACCTGATGCAGTGTTATAAAAAAAAAAAAAGAAATAAATATTTGATGGCAATTAAGAGGCATATCTTCCTTTCACAGAGATTAATTGAGTTACAGTTTTGTTAAAAGCATCCTTCAGTTTTGTTAAAAGCAAGAAGAACTCAATAAAAGTATCTCATGGTCCTGTTTTGGATTAATTATTAACCAGCAAGAGTAATCAAAATCATCAAATAAATTTGTCTCTCTCCATTGAAAGCATGGCAGGGTGGTTTGCAGTGGCAAACCACAGCCAGATCTGACGTTTCTGTGGGAAAAATGAGTGGCCAAAATAAGGACAAAATACAGCAGGTGTTTTTTTGTGCTGGGGGAGCCCTGAGCTGTGCTGGGCACAAACCTGTCCTTTAGAGAAGAGCCCTGCAGCGTTCCCTTGTATAGCTGCAAGTGATGGCAAGTTTATCTGCCAGCCTCTGAATCCACACATTGTTTTACAGCTTTAGGGATGAAAGTTTTTTTGATTTTTAGTATAGACTTTTTGGATAAAAATGTGTCCCAAATGCTTAACAGCAAACGGTTCTCTTGTTTGGAGTTTAACTATTGTATTTTCCTTTCGTACCTCTTTCATTTGAGAAAACAGGAACCATCTCTTCTGGAGAATGGGGAATTTCAGCATTGCTTCTCCTGGGTGAAGGCTGGGAGCAAGTAATGGAGCTGGCTCCTTGATCTGAGGGAGTGGTGGTACCCACAGCGAGGGGAACCCCCTGGACCGGTGCCTGTCTGCTGGGAAAGCATCCTCCTCCTCTGGGATCATGGAGCCATCCAAGCAGTCCCTGACTCCTGCGTCCTTAATTTGAACTGTTTAAATGAAGACACTCCTGTGAATGGTATAAAATTGCAGTTTGCTGAGAAATCAAGGACCAGTGGGCCGTAATAGGAAGCCAATTTAGTCCACAAAATGTGAGAGCCACGATAAGGAAGAACAAAGGACAAAAGGAAAAAAAAAGGCAGAAATCATGGCTAACAATTCTATGAGTAACCCACTCGCTCCTCTGCAATGATTAAACATTAAACTCCCACAAGCTAAGTAAACAAAAAATATATCCTCTGAATTCCCCCAAGGCTTTTGTCTTTGTAGCAAGGTCTGAACTTGAGGGTAAGCGCAGCTGCATCCTCCGCTGAGCTCCTCTGTGCCCTGGAGGTGCTCTCTGGATGAGATGTCTGTACAGGGGTGCCTGTATTGGGGTGTCTCTGGCCAGGCTGGCCTCGGGTTGGGTTGCCAAGAACTCTGTGCATAAAGCTCCTGCACCATCCCTACAGATGCAGCAGGGTGTCAGAGGTTCTGTCCCTCCGCAGGCCACGAAGCTCCACTTTATCCGCATCAGTTCAAGCCCAAAGAGGCAGAATTGCACCTCTTTATTTTCCCTACAAAGGAATAATCAGTGTTTGCCTCTCCTTAGCTGTTATAACCCCAGTAGCTTGTCCTCCTTTAGCTTCATTTTATTAACCAGGCAGGTCCCAGGCACATGCAGACTGCCTGCAGCCCGAAATTTGCCTTTTGCTACTTATCGCCTCTCCACAACTTTAATTACTCCGACTGACTTCAAAAAAGCAGAAGGAGATTTAAAATCACCCCAGCTTACAAAGCAGGGAGCTCGATTTACTTTTGCAGAGCCGCCTTTGCCAAAACGAAGACCGCAAAAGCAGTTCTCTCCTAGGTGGACTCAACCACCGCTTTATCAAAGAGAGGCGCGGAGCAGCCAGCTTCCCACACGGCTCCCTGCGAGCCAGCTTCCCTCGGGAATGCGGCACAAGCAGGCACAGGCACGCCGGGGCGAGCAGCACGCCAACAAATCTCCCTTTGCAGGGTCCCACGATGCTCTTGCTTAACGCAGAGCCCGACTTTCCACCTCCGCCCGGGTCGGCGTTCGCGGCGCAGGCGGCAAGCGGGGTCAGCGCGGGCGGCCGAGGTTGGGATTCAGTTTTTCCCTGCGGACAGCACAGGAGGGCAGGGGATGGATTCCCAGCAGGGAAGGTCTCTGAGGTGGTGTGGTCACGGGGGGCAGCTGGAGGAAGGGGATTGAAAGTCCCCGGTTGCTGTCAGTGAGACTTTCCCACTGGAGCATCTCCCCCGCTGTCTGAGCAGCAGTGAAGCAGCCGCTGCTGCGCTCACCCAGGAAGGTCTGGGGCCACGAGGACACTCCGGAGGAGCTACAATACGATTCCAATATGGAATTCTGGGTATGTAAAGTAGGCAAACAGAGGTGCCCCGGCTGCACACTTGTTCACAAACACACCAGCTCTGTGAAAACACCAAGATTAATCCAGACACGCCAAAGGTCAGATGTGCAAAAAGGATTTCTGCTTGCAAAATTTGAAAAAAAAAACCCCTCTCCTGAAGCTCAACTCTGAACACCACCACTTGGAAAGGAGTGAGGCATCTGAAATCAAAATTGAAAGTATGTTATCCTAAATGATTATTTATTCAAAGCTCTGGCCAAAACAATGAGACACTCACAGTCTATGCCTGGCTGATATAAATGGGGCTTTATCCTGATGGGGCTGTTCCTCAGCAGAACTAAAGGTAAGGCTGGGCAATTGCATCTGGTTATCATGTCTAATAAGTTAATTCAGCCAGATAAAATGCTGACTTGAAATGTGAGGGGGTGAGGGGTTTTTTTTATGTTTGCAATAGGCTATGGGCCTATTTGCAGCTGGGGAATATGACACAGTGAATGACAAGTGGCGTATTAAGCTCAGCCGCTTCAACAAATGCATGTGTAAATAACAGTGGTGGATTAAGGACTTAGTTTTAAGGAGTACAAATGTAGGGCTCTAAGGGAGTTAGAGAGTTGAACAGAGAAAAAATAAATGAAAAGGGTAAAACAGCAGAGGAAAGGAGGAGAAAGGAGAAGTAAAAAAAAAAAAAAAAAGGAAAAGAGGAAATTATGGAGCAGACATAAAAACAGAGGAGATCACCAGGAAGAAAACAAAAACAGAGACCGAGTTGTCCCCTTTCAGCTGGTGATTGTGAAATGAAAAAGCTCCACTGGAACCTACAGCAGTCACTTGAGTTCATCTCCCCTGGAGAACCCTGCAATGCCAGCCCAGCGTACCCAGAGATACGGAAAACGGTGAGTGTTGCTGCTGTGTAATCTGTTTTCTTTCATTTGATGAAGGTCATGACTTTGATATTTTCCACCAGACTGGCCCGATTTGGGTGTCGGGCTGTTTGTTTGTTTACAGATGGAGAAATGTTTCCGACATCTGTCTGCATTCTCCCAGCAGCTACCTCATGTTTCTTGCGACTTCCCAGCCTTGCCCACGGACCGTTCTTGGAAGGTTAGTTTAGTTTGTGTTGGTTAAAACACCCTTTAGCTGAACTCACTTAACACAACACAACACTGAGAGCTGTCTTAGCCTTTATGTAATGTTTTGCTAATTTTAACAAACAGGCTGAGTGGTAGGAGCCACTGGGGTTGCTGAAGAGCCATGGAGAGATTACTTAGTCAGATATTTCTGGAAACGTCTAGATTTCTAGAAATACAGATGAAATCATTCCGAGATCAGAGTGCAGCTGTGCAGGAAAGAGGACACTCATTTTTCACCTCCATTGTCAAGCCAAAATTAGTCCAACAGAGGTTGGAGAAGTGATGTGGTCGCTTGGCTTTACAGCAGCTTGAGCAGAGACCTGTGAAATGGGCATGAGCTGGTGCTGGAGCTGGGGACTAACAAGTCCCTGGAGCCCTTGGAGCAGCTCCTGTCTCATCCCCGTGTGTATCCCAAGCAGGGTCAACCTGCACTTCACCTCCTGGGGCATCCCTTGGGGTTACCTGGTGCCATTGCAGGAAACAAAATTAGTTTGGGAAATACACGGAAACCACAGAGTCAATGCCTCAAGTGGAAATCTTATGAGAAACTGAGTTGTTCTCTGCGCAGCCAAGTAACCAAGCTTACACAGTTGTGTCTGACCCTTATTCCTACCCCCTGTGGGGCTCCAAGCTCCTTCCCACATCCTCCTGGCCGTCCCCTGGGGCGAGCCAGGGCTGGGGGTCAGCTGCCCAGTGGGCAGGACGGCAGCCAAGGGCCACGTGTCCTCTCTGTCAGTGTTCCGACGCACGTCTCTCCTCCCCACCCCGCTGACTTTTATCATATGGGCAGCGGTGTTATTGGGTTTCTTAGGCTCTCTCAAATTTGATTTTAATTAGCCAGCAGGCTCTAAATTCTGACAAAACGTACTTTAGCTTTAACTCTGCTTTAAAATTGACTTCTGTATAAGATCGCATGAAAATTGATGTGTGTGAACTTGGGAGCTTACTACCTGCACAGTTTATCTACTAATGGTAGTCCCTAAATGTTTTACATTTCCTACAATATATCAATGTTATAATTGTGCAGCTAATTGAACAGGGGTTTCATTGAACTATCCCTAGGAACAGTTTACACTTAAACACTCAACCAGCCATTACCTAAAGCTTTTACAGAAATGATTACCATAAATTTCCTTTCAAAATTGTGATTTAGTGCAAGCACACTGCCATTCTTTTTTAAGCAAGCAAAAAAAAATAAACTTTATGCCATAGAAATGTGCACATGGTCTTTGGCAGACTGGCTCCTGACCTCAGAACTACTATGAAACATGTATTTGAAATACTGAGAAACTAGAGAGTAAATGTATTTACAGGAATGAAAGGCTGACCAGAATGATAAATGAATCAGGCTTAATCAGAAACAAACAGTGACCTATTCATAGCTGTTTCAAAAAGGCAAGAATTTTGCAGATGTTGTCGGGTCAAGTTATATAAAAAGACAGTTTATAACGAGCAGAATGTGTGTGCTAAAGTCAAGGGAATTCTTCACAGACACATGTTTTTCCCATAGCTACGTGACTTTATTCCCCAGCGGCGCGGTTTCATTTTGATACATGCTCCTTTTCATCTCTGACCAGGGCACCATCCCCGTGGTGGAGGGGTTGCTGGAGAACGCAGTGAGAACTTGGAGAGACATGAGAAACTGAAGTTTTAGATTCAATTCCCTTAAGACATCCCGATCCATATGAGCGGGAGGGATGCCCAGCGCCGAGCGAAACCTGCGCCGGGAACCTGCGCCGTGGGCGGCGTGGGGGTGGTGCTGCGCTGCCCAGCTTGTGGGCAAGGTCAGAAATCATTCTGACGTACCCATCAGTGCCCCTGGGGGTGCTCACTGGGGTGTGGGAAACGCTGTCTTGGAAGGCAGCTCCAGCTCCCATGGGCAAGGCTTCGCCTGGCTGGAAATGAAGTTTTGAGAGCCTTGTGTTTGGAGTCAAGTTTTGAGAGACTTGTGTTTGGAGTCCAGCAGGACTAAGGAGCTCATCAAGAGCTGGAGCCCATTTTTCTCCCATCTCAAGTGGTGGGAGAGTCAGGCAAAAGGCTGCAATTCAGGCAGCAGAGGAGCTGGGGAAGAGCCAAGATGAGCTTTTAAAGGGCTCATGAGTCGAGACACTGATTTTCCTTTGAACATCCTGAGCATCTGCACTGAAGCCCAGAACACCAGCACCAGTTCACTGGCCTGGAGCCCAACACACGCTCCATTAAACCACATTTCATTTCTTCTAAATAAATAATCAGCCTCCTTTATGGCACCATAATACATCTGAGGTAGTGTCTCTGCTGCTATTAAAGTAGAAGAAGAGGGGAAAGAGATTGATAGCCAAGGTTTCATGTGATGAAAGGCAGAATTAATCACAACCCAGGTACAGGATGGCACTGCTGCATCAGTTCTGGCCTGAGCCTGCCTCTCTGTGTATCACCTTGTTGCACAACGTTTCATAAAACACAGAAATTTTGAAATAGAGTCATCCTGGAAAGAACTGTTTATACCCAAAGTGTGGCTCTGGTGGCATTAAACAAGATCCCTTGCTTTGAATCAGGCTGTGGTTTTGTCCCCTCTAGGGTTGCACGGGTGGCTGCAGAACTCAGACCTGCAGGGTCCAGAAGCTGCCAAGAGTTGTGCACTGAAATGTGAAGTGTAGAAGTGGGGTAGGAGGAAAGGACATAGGCTGGAGGGTCAGAAAGGGCACAGAGTAGTGTGTAAACTCATGAGGATTTACAAAAACATTTGCACAACTCATCTAGATTAGGCTACTCATGGTTTATGTAAAATTAGAGCCCACTTGGAAAATATTATTCCATCAAACAGAAATTAGAAAACATGTGTGGATCTGCAGGAAAGATGAGATGTGAACAGCCCCAAACTTTCTCTTCCATAATCTAGAGCCAGGTTTTGCCATCTGAGCCCATGCCTTAATACACAGTGAAAATTGCCAGTATTCAGCAAGAACCTGTGGGTAATGGAAACGAGCTGTTGATTGAATTCACCCCTCCAATGAGCGTGACAGGAGCAGAGGCTGCACTTGCTTGTTTTCACTCTGTGACAAACATGATTAATGGGCTAAACTGAACAGTCCTGGTCCTGTTTCAGCACCCCCACCAGTGCTAAAATCACTTCACCATGGGAGGAAACACCAGGACTGACTGACTCAAGGAGGTGGAAGAAGATGAGCAAGTGTGGCATGGCTTGGAAGGGATGGTAGCCACATTTCACCACCTACACCCAAACCCGAACCAGGAACCATACCGGAGGAATCAATCTAATTTATCAATAACTTAAAATTCTCAAATGACTTCTGGCTAAGCATTGGCAAAACAGCTGCCATTTCACGGCTTTGAACTTTTAGCGAAAAGACAGTTTATTTTTAATTGAGGAAGGGGTAGTTCTAAGCACTTTGTTTTCCTGCTGTGAAGCAGACAGTTTTTATCTATACCTGAAATCTAAGCTTTGCAGACAAGGTGAAAAGAGACGTGTTTGACTTCTTTGTAACCATTTAAAAGTCCTGACGCAGACGCACAGAGACGAACCACAGACATCATCTCTTGAACAACATTTTGCAAAAGCTACGCAGGCGATCCACAGGTCTTCACAGGAACTTGGTATTTTTGCTGGGGAGCATAATCTTTTCTAATACTGTTAATTTTAATAAGCCCTTTCTTGTCTGGTGGTTAAACCACAGGTCTACAAGTCACAACACAGGCGTGTCGTTCCTGCTCTTCCTCGGCCTCGTGTCTCACCTCCAGCGAGACACAATCGCATTGTTGAGTTTTTCTGAACCTTGAGCCCTGAAACGGCGAGATATTTGCCCATCCCTATTGCTTCACTGAAATAACATTTGCAGAGCACTTTGGGTTGTCAGAGGAGAGACATTATCTATTAGGGTAATTTCTGATTTTGGCTACACCCACGCAACCTGCTTGCTCGTGTGCAACAGCGTCATTTCTCTGACTTCCTTTCTGTGCAAAGCCTCGGCGTTATCTGCGTTAGGAAGTGTGATTAAGGAAAGAACTATGCTTCTTTTTAAAGGTTTTTTTTTTTTAGATATATCAACTTAACATGTGCTTTTCCCTTCAGAGAAGCAATTTTACTTTTTTTTCTGAGGTGAAAACCCTGCAACAGAGAGCTACGATCCTGAGATGACAATTAGCATTTTCTATGATGACTTGATTCCACGTGCCACCAGCATTTTCTGTGAGGTGCTAAGCCTCTCCTTTCAACACCAGCATCAGCAAAATTCAAGGGAACTCAAATACTTCAGAACTGAACCTTGGCTGGAACAATTCTTGTGGAGGCTGTACACGCTCAGGCATCCCTTGTAGGAAGCACTGGCATTGATGTACAAACTATTTTATTTGCAGAATCTGTGCTCATGAACTCTCTAGCTAACTGTGACCCTCGAAACACTCTGCAGCTTCCAGAAAGTGCAAAGTGAGTTAATGGTCATATGGAGACGTGAACATCAATGGGCAGAGGCTGAAGAAGTTTAGCAAAACCTCATGTCAGCAGTCTGTTGAATCAGCTCTTTAAACAAGCTGCTGGATGTTGATGTAGGGTTTTGAAGTCCTATGTGCTGACAGGCCCTTGTATTTGCCTAGTGATGGCAAAGGCATTATATTTGTCATCAGCTGAGCAGCAACAATTGGAGACAGCATTTTTGTCACAGACTCAATAGGTGTTGCAACAAGCCTGGTGTGTTGCCTCTGTGTCTGTCGCCACATTTTAAAATTCATGGACTATGCCTATTTCTTTAATTTTTTTTTTTCTATGTCGTATCACAGTCCAAGCTGTTGTATGAGCAGTAAGCATTTACTTACCACAAATACCACATCAGCATCCAGACATAGCAGGAATAACTGCGGTAGAGTTCATCCTTTTCCCAATGCCTCTTGTAGGAGGACTGCGTCACTCCGGATTTTGGGTGAGCTGCTCAGCACCCATCCATGTGTCTGACTCTCCGAGGAGATAACTAACAAAATCCAGGCAAAAATCTGTGATGTGGATGGGAAAACCAATGGCTGAATACTGCTGGTGTCAACTGGTAATCACAATTCAGGCTGGGAGACTGTAGCCCCTGGTTATGTGCAGCCTTTTTCAGGTGCAAACAGAGATAAAGTTCTCTGGTATTTTTGGGAGGAGTGAAAATACCGAGTCGCATGTCAAGGTTTGCACAATGCATTTGATTTCCCTCCCATTTTTGCTGTTAGTTTTTTTGGGATCCCCAAATTAATGGGATGCTGTAGAATTTTGATCCAGAATCATGGAGTTCTGTGAAATTCCCTGATGCAGGTTAAAGTAGGATGTGTTTCTGTGAAAAGTAGAGACTCCGTGGTAGGGACAGCCATCCCTACAGCAACAGTGGAAAAGAGACTGGAGACGATCGGGCAAACACTTTCTCTGACACCCTGAATGAGAGATGCCCACGCCAAAGCTGGACATCTCACCAGTGGTTCCAGTGCTTGTACCTCACCCAGGCTTGACCCTAAAAATGCAAATTTTTTAATGATTGGGCGAGAAGGAAGATCAATTTTGCTTCAAAATCTCCTCCATGCTGCCTTGGTGTTCAGTTCTGAGAGCACCTTCTTGAACTGCTTCTGGGCCAGCCCAGCCCTGGAAGCACAACTTTTGTGTCAGTGAGAGTTGAGGCTGAGCCTGGTGAAGTCCCAGCAGTTCTGGAAACCCCCAAGCAGCAGCAGCCAGGCAGCACGACCTGAGCCCTGCAAAAAAACCCCTCTTCACCACCATCCCCAATATTATTAATCGGCCCACGGTTTGCTCAGACAGGAAATTGTTACTGACCACTTTAATTTTACTAAACAAATGAAACCACCCCATTACTCATTCAAATCTAATAAACCGCAGCACACAGAGGAGGAAGTGAGCACTTCGAAATGGCTTGGAGAAAAGTTCTCACTTTGTTTTGCCATTTAATTAAAGCCAGGCTCTTTACAGGAAAGGGGCATAATTAAATGGCAACATGTGTACCACGATAATCTTCTTCACTGGCATCTCAACATGCAACTTGCTACTGAAGGCAGACTCTTTGTGCCGCTCTTTACATTCCCAGAGCTTTTCCTGGTGCCTCAGGAAGAAAATATGTTGGGTACCAGGACAGCTCCCCTCTGTTGGATGTTACAGGGCTTCATTAGGAAGGTGCCAATGAAATAAATTTCCATATTTCCCAATGTCTGCAGATGTTCAGAAAGCGACTTCCTGAAGATGGGCCCCGCAAAGCACCTGACAGGCATCGATGTTATCAATGCCTCGGCATTTCCCGATCATCAGGTCTTTAAAGTATAAACAAAATATCCCAGCTTCAATATTTGCAATCCCAGCACTAGTTCAATATGTGATGTGATTTGTAAGCATATGTAAATATTGTCTTTGCAGTGGGAAGGCAGACAAAGCATGAATGTACTTGCACCACACAGAGGGATTGCTGTAATTGTTCGCCTTTCTTCTCAACATCAAATTACTACTTTAAATGAAGGGAATTTCACAAACAGGCAGAAATGACATTTTTGCTATGGGAATTCTACCTACCCCAGCTGCATGATGAAGTTTCACCTGAAAGAAGAGTTCATAAATGGGAATTATTCCTTTGTGGTGTTTTGGCTCCTAAAAGATGATTAAAGAAGAAAAACACAGATAAACTCAATAAAGGGCAAATATCATAAGGAAACTTAACACCCAGCATGTTTTTGTAGCACTGCAAAGGCCATGAAGGCATTTTCAAGTATACACGAGTTTGTTCCTGCCTGTACAACACCCTCCCTTTGGGACTGTTGGCATTTGGCACCTTCACACTCAGGGGATGGACAGTGTTTGCTGGAAGGTCCTTGCCAGTTTGGAGCTGGCGTCTCACCTGGTTTGCCCTAGACAATCCTTAATCCAATGCAAACAGGAGTAAAGTCAACAGGAAGAACTATTAAAGAAGCCTGCATACTTAATAAAATCCCCAATTAATCACCATCAGAATGAACTGGTGTGTGATAAATCCTTTTTGTTACCGTGCACCAGTCCCATGCACGGACCCTGTTACCCACATAAAACCGGCCCCTCTTCCCTTCCCCATCACAGATGTGCTGCAAAATGGGATGCAATCTGCTCTATTTGCCATTCTTCAAAATGTTCTCCCTACCACTCTCATTAGTCTTACTTAATTTGTTTTGCTATCTGGAAGAAATTACAGATTTGCCATCCTAGAAAACAGCTGACATTTTTACAGGAAAAAAAAAAGTATGTGATTCATAATTTTCCAGAAATCTGCACATTACAAATGAAGCATATTAGCACCTTCTGAGCAACAGGCTAAATCTTGAAACTTGTACTGTATTGTTCCCGTTTCTCTGCTTTATGTACCTGTGCAAACACCACACCAGATCTCACAGCCAGCAAGGAAAAATATCTGTGGCCTCTCGTGCCATCATCATTCAGCTGAAAGTGGCTGCACCTAGTGAAGAAAATGGTTTTAAAGAGTGCCATTTTGTAATGACATTTTCCAGTGGCACAGAGGACTATAGAAGATCCAGGGAGGTGGAATATTGGGGTCTGTAGGACAGACCTTTTTTTCTGAGCCAGAACATGCAAAAGAAATTCATAATATAATTCTGATTCAATGTTTAATTTCAGTAATCACTTTCTGTTTGTCCTATTTTTTTTTCCTTTCCTTTTTAAAAGCAGCATCCTCATCTTGTCTCATCAGGAGCCATGGGGTGAAATGCTGTGATGAAACCAGACTGTCACAACAAGGGTCTTGAAGAAGGTGGGCAAGAAATGCCATGGAAAGACGTCATGGTCAAGGGGACGTTCAGCTCCATCTTTCTTTTGTCATTTTGAGAGGCAAACTTGCACGTGTTGTACAGAGTGGAAAACATCTCCTAGATAGAGGAAAAAATATTAATAATTAAATTCAGTGAGTGTTTTATGTCAGTGAACATAGTCTCAGGAGGAATAGCTGGATGTTTTGAATAATGTACTCCTCAGAAATCTTCAGAAAGTCAAAAAATTATTTATGAAGTGCATGTAAGGACAACAGTGGTCCATCCACCGAGCTAAAAATGTCTCTCTTTCTGTCCTCTACTTTTTAGCATCACTCACAGGTACCTTATGCCCTAAACTGTACCACAAAAATTATTTTATATGTGCAACAAGGAAGTAAAATCTTTGTGGTTCAGAGGTTGTTTCTCACACCCTTCTGGCCTAAACCAGGATTTCAAGGCACTTTTTAAGGGTATAATACCCCACTTGGAATGCTGCATCCAACTCTGGGTCCTCACCAGAGGAAGCTCATGGACTTGTTGGAGCAAGTTCAGAGGAGGCCACCAAGATCATCCAAGGGATGGAGCAGCTCTCCCACAAGGAAAGGCTGAGAGAACTGGGGTTGTTCAGCTTGGAGAAGAGAAGGATCCAGGGAATGCTTTAGAACCCCTTCCAGTACCTAACGAGGCTCCAAGAGAGCTGGAGAGAGACTTTGGACAAGGGCCTGGAGGGACAGGACAAGGGGGAATGGCTTCAACCTGCCAGAGGGCACGGTTAGGTGGGATATCGGGAAGGAATTCTTCCCTGTGAGGGCCCGGCACAGGCTGCCCAGAGAAGCTGCGGCTGCCCCATCCCTGGAAGTGTCCAAGGCCAGGTTGGACAGGGCTTGGAGCACCCTGGGCTAGTGGAAGGTGTCCCTGCCCATGGCAGGGGGGGATGGATCTCTAAGGTTCCTTCCAGCACAAACCATTCTGTGATTCTGTGATTACAAAAAGCAGCAATCTGAGGTTCAAGGGACAGCCTCCCACATTTTCTACTTCTGTTCTGGAAGTGATTCCCCCATCTCGCTGCAGGCTGAGGCAGGATTCACTCTTCCCCCAGCCCTGCAGCCACAGGAGCTCTCCAGCAGCCTCCTGTCCCGCCCGGTGCCACCCTGAGCCCCGCGTTCCTGCCCTCAGCCCTATTAAGACAGTGGTATTTCCTGCTCTGGAACTGTACATTCCTGTCGCTTCCTGGGGAAGAATAGCTCTGGTGTGAGTAAACAGCAGCCTTCAAAGGGAGATTCCACCGCGGAGCCGTTTGACTTGGCTCTCCGCAGCCCTGGAAGTCCCCGGCGCTCGGTGCCACCGAGGCTGTTCCTCGCCAGCTTTTCCCTACAGATCCCACCCAGCCGTGCCTCCAGTGGGCCGGGATGAGCCCTCTCCAGGGCAAGTTTCCTCCCATGCAGGCTTTTGTGACATCCCTGGGGTGCAGGAGGCTTTAGGAGCCCAAATTCCCTGCGAGAGCTCCCTGGCAGCACAGGTAGCCACGTGCCAACAAAAAAATCCCTCATTACACAAGTGCTCATGTTCCTCTTTCTCCCCCAGCATCTTCCCAGGAGTTTTAAGAAATGATGGTATAGCCTTGTTAAAGAAAAAAAAAAACAACCCAAAACATCAAGCCCCAACTTTCAGAGCGTTTTTAGAATCCTTTCCAGTGTACCTCATCCTTCATGTTTGCTCAAACAACTGTTTAAACAGTTTGTGTTTGCATAAGCAACTAGATTTATATCCCGGATCAGTAAATAAACCTGTAACTGTGTGCTTTCCTACAGATACTTCTACCTGATTATTGCAAAACACAGCAAACAGGAGAAAATGACATGTGTGCAAAGCAAACTGGTGTCTTTGAGCAGAAAGATCAGAAATTACAGTTCTGGGAGCAGACACTCAGCCAGTCGTGGCTGCTCAGCTCCAGGATTTAGGTTTAGAAGTGTCTCTCTAAGCAAAATGATGTCCAAGCAGAAATGTTAGGGTGGATGATAAAATGAATCCAGAAAGTCTGTGGGTTAGATTTCACTGAGCTTTGGCTGGAATTGCTGGATTGAGGAGCTCTGTCTCCTCTGGCTTAGACATTACATAGCAAAGCTTGTAATTTTTCATCTCCTCTGGAATGTACTTTTGCAACAAATACCAATTCTAACTGCTAGGTGCAAAGGAATTTTTTTAAAAATAAACTTTTACCTTGTCCACCTGTGTTCAGAGCAGGTCAGAATGTGGAAGGAAGGTGCCCCCCTGCCCAGGAGGGAGGTCCTGAGGAGAGCTGGGCTGCACACACAAACCTGGCACTGGCACTTCAATCCTTCCTTCTGAAAATAGGAACTGGTAAGGTTTAAATCACAAACACACAATAAAACCTGCTTGAAACGAGTCCATGTAAACGAAGGGATTGAAAAACAGCTATGTATCTCTGTCCTATTTCCCTTTCCAGGAAGGAACATCTCTTGGGTAATCTAAAAACAAAACAAAGTAGCAGAAAACTTTACTTAACCTCCAGCTAATTTCCTATCCGGACTAAATTTAGCCAGTTGGATTTTGTTTGGTGGATGTGCCTCCCAACACACTGAATTCTGAGGGATGTTGCCACTCGCCTAAAGCAACTGTTGTAGCGCTCTGGCTCAAACTGGCTGATTGAATTCCACATCACGGCATTAATTTTTAACGTGAAATGTCACTTTCTGTTAGGACACGGCAGCGCAGGAGTCTGGTACAGCTGATGGCTGAATTTTGCTCCCTGGAAAAGCCCAGCCACCCACATAGCAAACAGCTGCTGGGAACTGGCTCCCGGTGACTCCTGCCTCTCAAAGAGCAGGCGAGGGAGAGCACAGGAGGATAAAAACATTATCATAAAAAACATTATCATGAAAGCTTCTCCACGCGTATTTTGAAACAGACAGTCGTTAATTGAAGGAAGATCAAGTCGGGGACCAGCCCAAAACACTTAGATTATTTTTCCATGAGTCAAGAGTTATACTCAAAACAAAAATTAGCCTACAAATACCAAGGCCAGGCTGGTGCACTGAGCATTTCCCAGCACAGGTCACTGCTGCCAGCCTCCTGCTACAGAGGAAAAAAACCATCTGACAAACTGCTTGGAAAGTTTTTAAAACTTTATTCATTCAGCCTGTCCTTGCCTTTCTAAAACCTTTAATTTCAGGGCCTGAAATTATTTGCGCTGCCGTCAGCTCAAGGTGTAGAAATTATGGAAGTAGCATAAAAGAACAACAAGTACATTTAGAAACTCTGTGAAATTGAGAGCAAGTGTTTCTGCTGCGTGGAAGGGTTTGGGGAAGCTGGAGACCAGAACAAAGTGCTTCTCATTCCTAACTGAGAATTGCTCTGTCTTTGTGGTTGAGAGCCTTTCCAGGGTGAGGAGATACCAGGTTACCAAACTGTCACAGAAACTGTGACTAAGAAGTGTCTGCTGCTCACCTCAATCCAGTGATACTGGAGGAAGAAGAGGAAGAAATAATTTTTAAGCAAGTGAATTAAAAAAAAAACAACAAAAACACCACAAGACCTTGTACAAATAAAAAGCAACAGCTTTATTAAAGCACTGCTTGAAGTTATTATTTGAGCAAACGCTGTCTTTGATCCCATCAAAGTGAAATGATTGAAAGGGAATGGCAAATGCACCGACAGACTGCCCAGAAAAGGTAATTTCAGGATACTTTCCTGCATCACATTCCCCCCAAGACCCAGCAGAGTGCCTGTCCCTGCCCTTGCCCAGCCTCACCCTGTGCATGCAGAGCTTCTGCAGCTGATTGATTTTCCAGCCTGGCATCCAAGGTCTCTATTTTGTTAAAAGCCAGAATCTGAATGCTCAAAATGACATAAAAAAAACTTTGTGTGCCCATAAATGCAGTGGCAGAGGCTGCAGCCCTGTTTTCCTGTAGTGCTGGGAAGAGCAGCGCCTGGTACAGCACTTGGGATGGGGCATCTTGCTCTTGACAGATCTGTCTTTTTTTCCTTTTTTTTTCTTCTTGTTTATGGGCAGAAAAAAGAATTAAATTACATAAACTACCCTTGTTAAATTGGACCCTTATTTTCCTTATGAACTAAAAGGTAAAATTTGAGATTTTACTACTCACACTAATGAACTGTAGCAGCCTGGGATGTAAATGAAAAGAAAGCTGTCCTACACGTAATTAAGCCTTCTGTAATCATTAGCACTCTTTCCTAAGTCCATAGTTGATTCACTTTGACATTTTTTGTGGGATTTACAAACCCATTTAGCCTCTGTTGGACAAATGAGATTGTGCCAGATGCAAGCCAGGACTGAAGATGATTTAAGATTGTTTCCACTCTAACAGCAGCAGCTTCTCTATCTCTAGCATTAACAAATAAACACAATTATAGGCAAGGCAAGAAGAAAAAGTTCTTTAGTAACAGGAAACAAAGCAGTAAACTTTTAGGAAGAAAAATGTAAAAATTGTTTTGCAGTAGTTATATTTTTCATGTGGTGACACTGAGCTCTGGCAGAGATCCGTGAAAGCTGATTCAGGACTGGTTTGCAGAGTTAAGTGCAGGTGGTGTCAACGACTTTTAAAAAAAAAAACCTATGAATAATACATAGCCAAGCTTTTGTTGAGTAATTATTAATAGGAAACACACGATTGAAGATAAAGTCGTCCCTCAGCTGGCAGAACGTGGCAGGGATCACCATAACAGCCAGGTTAGCCATCCATGGGGTTTAGCTGGCACTCAGCAGAACAGGAAATGTATTTTCCCTGCGATTTCCCCGAATAGTTGAGAGTGGAGCAAATCACCACCTGCAGAAGGCAGGAGAAAAAAAATCTGTTTCTGATGCAACTTCCCACGTTTCCAATCAGCGTTTTCCACAAGCTGCCTTTTAGTGATGTACTTTAAAGTGATGCAAACGCTCTGATTGCAAAGAGTATAAAAATACACTAATAAATAAATTGCATAAAAGTATATGTATAAAAATACACTAATAAATAAATAAATTTTAAAGTATATTATGGTTATGTGTTTATGGGTTGGCTAAACAGTGCCACTGCCACAGTTTCTGGATGAAATCAAGGAGGAAGATCAATTATTTGCTTCTTCAAGTAGCTGTGCTTTTGTTGGAAAAGCAGGTACTGTTTTGCAAAGGGGTCATTACAAATGAGAACCGAGCTCTAGCTCCATCACATCTCCTCCCCCACGTTGAGAAAGGTCACAGTTGGCTGAGCCCCATTGTAGCTCCCCTCAGAAAGTGGTAAAGGAATTCAGAAGTTGTTTTTCCCACCAAAAAAAAAAAAAAAGAAAAAGAAAAAGAAAGAAAAAAAAGAACAATTGTCCACCATTTCCATTTTCTGAAGAGGAAATGGTGATTTGTCTCAGCCGTGCTATTGCCTGGGAATTCAGCAGCCTTTGGTATTAAAGGAGTTAAACAGCAAGTTTGCCTTAACTCTTGAGGCAAACAACTCATGTTGTTTGAATTGCCTTTTTCCAGGGTAAATAAGCATGAATTCTTCAAACAGCACCTTTTCTGTTTGAGGTGCACCCTGCCTCTGCCTTGGCTGGTTCTTACTGAATCCCACCTCAGGTCTCACACAAATAATGTGCCGCACCTGAAAGAGGGAGCCACGCTGGAAAATCTCAGCTTAAGGAAAACAAGAAATGCACTGAAATGCTCTGAAATTCCATCTCCCGAGCAGACATGGATTCCAAGGCACAATAATTACGTTCTGTGGGCTCCCTCATCCAGTGGGTCATGGTGGGAACACAGATGAGCATCCAGCAAATGGATTTTTCACTGTGACCTTTTAAATCATCGCAGCAGCGGGGGTGTCACTGGAAAAGCCCCAGATCCTCTTTTGTTCTGAACCAGCCTCTCCAAACCATGCTGCAAAATTTCCCTCCAGGTCTCATGTCCAAACACAAATGCACTCTCTCTCCCCAGCATGAAATTCTGTATCACAGCTGTGCTTTGGATGAATCTTTCCCATATTTTTTATTTTTCCTACATGACACCTGCCTGTTTCCCTCCCTGCAGAGGATGGGACCTTGTCTGGGCGTGAATGAGGCTGATTAGGGGAAGAGGCTGGGTTGCCTGTGACACTTGGATGGTTTGAGCTAATCAATTCCCCACACAGGCACCGGTTATTAATGAGCCACTTTCTGGAGACCTCTGATTCAGAGCTGTCAATAACTCATTGTAATCGGGTCAGCTAAGGTTGCAAGTCAAACAAACAAAATGCTGCCTGCCTCTAAATCCTCTGAAAGAACCCCAAGTCGAGGCAACAGCTGAGCAGAAGAGGGGGGCACTTCTGATGCACCTTTCCCTCTTTCTTCCCCAAGCAGGGTAATTCAGAGGAGCTGAATCTTCACACCTCAAATTCACATAAAAACACGACATTAATAAATTATGTTCACTGGGTAAGAGTGAGATGAGAACCATCATAAACCCGATGGTGACATTTAGTCCCACAGTTTCAAAAAGCTGTTTTCAAACAGCACATTGCAAGATGCAGTAGCCAACAAGAAGACAGAACACGCAGACACCTCATTTTTGCATGCTTTTCCACTCTGCATCAGAGATGTGATGACAGAAATGGTTCTTGTAACTATTTATTTAAGGCTTTATTATAATGCCTATGCCAGAGGGCCCTGGATTAAGTTGAATTGGAAATTTTAATCATGTCATTTCATTGTTTTCGTGGACCTGACTTGGTATTTGCTTGTAGGCAATTGCTGGCTTTACAAAGAAAACTGTGTGAAAAGTCTGTATTTTTCACTGCGTTAACAATGGACAAAACCCCAGCTCAGAGGAGCAGTATGTATATATATATATATATATATATATATACTATTCTACACATTGTTCTTGTTCTGAAAAGGAAGAGGAACGGGGCTGGGCTCCTCCAGAAATGAGACAGAAATGCCATTGAGGTCTCATTTCCTGCGCAGGGGCTTGCGAGAGCTCCTGCAGCCAGCAGTGGGTTAGAGTTGTGTCATGGTTTGTAAGCGCTGCTTCATCCTCCTGAAATCACTCATCCACGACGAAAAAGACCAAGAATGGGTCTGCTTTTAATCAGTGTGAGGGCCCTAACAGCTCGAGCAGATTGAGCTGAGGACAGTCCCTGTGAGCGGGGAGCAGACATCCCCTCGTCTCCACCCCGGTGAAGAGTGGGAGCGAAGCCTCGGGACATCTCTGCAGCCACAACAGTCTCAACATGTCTGGTCATTAAGAGACTGTCCCTGACGTGCCCAGTGATGGTCAACAGGCCCCTGGTCTCCTGGCCACAAGCAGCACAGTGTGTGCCCAGCTGGGCTTCAAACCCTTCTGAAGTAATTTTGTTTAAAGCAGTCGCAGCCAAGCAGAAATCGGAAAATGTTAGGGCAGTTTTAGGTGCTGGTTGTACACGCTGCCACTCACCCTCGTTAATCATTCCAAAAATGGTGGCATGGCTTAAAATGTTGCTGCTTGTAAATGAGAGTTTAGGGGCTCTGCTTGTTTAACACTGGCTTTCTGTCATTTGAGGTATTTTAGGGTGGTACACGCTGATCTAGGTGCTCCCAGGGTGTGAGGCTTTTAAACCCGTTCTTCCTCCCAACTGAAAGTCATGGATTTGTGAAAAAAAATTGCAATTTCTCAACACTGTGCATATATTGGGTGGCTTTTATGGGGCAGGAGGTCATTGGTAGCTTCTCCTTCCCTCTGTGTTCTTGCATGGAGCATCACTACGTGGTTGCAAGAATATCAGTGCAATAGGAAACACCAGCTGCACTGGAAAAACCCTCTTCATTTCCAGAAGCTATCCTGGGGGAACAACATGGATAATGTTCATTTCAACCAAAAGAAAACATTCTGAACGATCTTTCAGTTTGTATATATTTTTGTATAGATATTGTGGCCTGTTCCGGGAAATTAATTTCCTAATGTCATTTTCCTCCTCCTTCCCTTTCACCTGAAGTGATGGACACCATAAAAGAGATTTTTCATCCCAGATGTGTTCCATTTCCTGCAGCTGAAATTAAAATCATTGCCCTCTTCATAAATATCTGCCAAGGATGGAGATGCACTACTTAAGAACTTTCTGCAACTGCTTTGGTTCGAAACGAATAAATCAGAGGGATTTGATGAGCCAGCCAGCATTTTCTAATTTGTTTCTACTGGCAAAAGTGCTGCACTGAATTACATCCAAACAAATTTGGTGGCAGCATCTGCTTTATAATGACCTAAATGTCTAAATCTAACTTTAGAAAGTGACTTATGCAGCCGGGTCAAGCAAAGCTTTCAGAGCTTTATTTTCACCCCTTTAAGCAAAGAGCTGATCCGTGGCGTTCGTGTAGCCTCTGATTTTGGGATCCGTGGAGGGGTCCTGAGCCCAGCAGAGCTGCTGTGCATGGACCAAGACCCCCACGTGCTCAGGGGAGCACATCGGTGCTGCTTGTGTGGACCACAAATGGTTTGACACACCGAGGGATGGTCCTGGAGTGAGAGAGGATCAGGATCTGTGTCCATACCCCACCTGACAGCGCTGGGTTAAAATGGGCAAATGTGGGTTTTTTACAAACCTCCAGCAGCTGTCTGGTCCCAGTCCTGTCTCTGGGCAGTCTGTGGTGGCCTTTGGTCCCAGAACCCACCTTTCCAGGTACAAATATCCCTACTCGAGGCAGCAGTGGGGAGGTTTCACCTTCTTGGCTTCCAGGAGGATTTGGGGCTGGGCTGGGCTGCCTGTGGGGTCTCCCTTTGGGGTGGAGCTCAGGCAAAGGGCACTGCTGGAGTTGTCTGGCCACTGGGATCAGTTATAATCCCCCTGGAACCAATACTAAAACCCCTTAAAAATCTTGCTAACAAGTCCTCTGCACATCCCACCAATTTTTAACCTTTTTGCTGGGGCCCTTCCAGCTGCTCCCGATGGAAGTGGCTGCTGGGACTCTGCCTCTGGCTACAGCATTGAATTTTGCTTGCCAGGTTTTGGTCTGATTTTCTCTTTCTTTAATCTGGAATTCTGTTTTATTACAAACTTGAGGATCTGAGCTTAGATGGGCTTTATTTTTTTATTTTTTTTTAGTCTAATTTGTTGATTTATCATCTGGAATTACGTTTTATTCCAAACTTGGCTTGCTGAGTTTGGACAGACTTGAGTGCCCAGGACTGCTCAGTTTATATCTTTATATATGATTTTTGCATCCAGACTACATAGACATTGAAAAAAATGCTTTATTATGTTGTATCACACACACATAAAAGAATATAAATGCATTAACAACACCGTGTTTCTGAGCTGTATGAGAAAATATAATCTTTAGGGGTATTTTAAATATTTAAGATGCCGTTCTGGAATAAAATTAGTCACATTAATAATCCTAATATCAGTGTCAAAAGATATAAGGGATTACTACTACACATGATATAAAGAAACCATTTAAGAGCATGTTAATGTCTTGTGTTCCATGTAGCTTTGGCCTTTTAGGTACTTTATTGTACAATTTTCTTTTCTCTTAAAGTTAGTGGTAAAAACACATCTCAGGTCAAACTAGTAAATAATGAATCACCCACAAATTCAGCTCATTTCCTATCTCTCACTGAAAAAATGTTGATTCCAGGCATGGGAGCAGAGCTTTGAGCCAAACAGTAATTTCTTTATGGTGTGGATGACTCATAGGAAAGAATGCCTCATGGGGATAGCAGGAGAAAAAACTAAAGAAGAAGAAGAAAAAAAATAAACTTTCTTTAAAGAAACAGGCAATCAAGTAAAGGGCAAAAGGTCAGAAAAAGCCCTCAGCTGTTTCTGTGATGCTCCTGTGATCCTCTCAGTGCCCTCCAGCTCCTCTGCCATGAAATGCCATTGTTCTTCCCAAGGAGCTCCAAGGCAGGGGGGCAGCCCTGGAGGGGAAAGGTGTGAGAGCCGTGGGGCAGCACAGGGGCCAGGCTGAGCCCATCCCCTGGTTAAAGAAGCCCAAATCAGAACCAGGAATTCATTTTACACCACCTTGCAAAACACTGGGAATAGGTGTTCTCTTCCCAAAGCTTGCTCCTGGTGTGGAGTCCTGGGAGCTGATCCTGTGTGGTTTGTGGCAGTGATCCCTGGTGGGAGAATGATGCAGGTACCTCTGGTTTGGGGGGGGTTGAATGTTTTCAATGTCCAATGCCTTTTTAGTAACTCTTCTTACATGTCTCTTTTGCATCACCCTTTCCTTACTGACAAATGTGAATAAAAGCAGTTTAACCTCCTCCATGAGCTGCTTTGTGATCTCTTGATGGGCCTCTAATTATTACAAATATTCCTTGCCCTCCGTGGGAAGTGTCTCCTCCCCCAGGCAGATTTATCCAGCGGGGTGAATCGATATTCATCAGGCACATTTCATGAAGGCTGATTGTGAAATGAAACAGGATTTCAACTCAGCTTTCGGCAGCAATATCTCGTCTGATTGCCATTTTTTTAATTTTTTTTTTCCCCCACGGTGCTAATGAATGATTAATTTCAACAAGCATCACTATCTACATTTACATAATTATTTATGTGCAATTAAAACGTCTTGCCTCCTGTTCCAGAGTCAATACCACGTGGCCAGGAATACAAAACAAGATAATGATGCAACATTAAAATGTAAGGTAGCTCATTCCTGTGGGGTAACCGTGTGCTTCTTTAATGTCACTTATTTAAAGCCATGCTCAGGACCAATTAATTTCTGCCTGTGAAGACTGAGAAAATTATTTGTGTTATCTCAGTACAGATCATTACCCTCTCCCACGCATTTTAGGAGATTTCAAAAAAATGTGATTCAGGTTCCAGCAAGATATAATTTGGAGCCTGAGGGTAATTTCCTGTTCAGCACCTTGCCTTCGTAAAGATGCTACAGCAAATGGACTAGCCATTTATGTACTGTGACTGCTGCAAGAAATAAACCAGATTTCTCTGATTCCCCATGAACACTTAAAATATGAACTAGAAATGTGCCCTTTGGAACAATTATTTAAGAGTTAACTCTTGACAGCGTAGGAAAATGCGTTACAAAATTAAAGTTTCTACATTAAAAAAAAAAAAAAAAGCTTGAATTGGAATTGACTTAGTTTGTTTCCACTCAGTTTACTTCCTTACCTGCTAAAACACAGTAGAACTGTTTCATGAGTCGGATTTATCCCTAGGAGTTGTTTCCAGAAGGTGAAATTCACAGAGTGTAAATAATCTGCTGGAAGAAAAGAGTTGTTAACAACAGATTGGCATAAATTATTTATTCCGTATTAGCAGGCCGGGGAGAGCTCGGCCCTGAGAGGCTGTTTCCAACCACAGCACATTGGGAAGCTCTAGGTAGGGAGTCAGAGCTTCCACAAACATTTGGGAAATAACGAGACTGTATATCCGGAGCGAGTGTGGAATGCACATCAAAGGGCTGATCCCCCACTGCCCGGGTCCCGGGGCAGGGCTAAACCACCTCAACCGCGCTTGGCGTTGGACACGGAGCTCTCCAGCCCTGAGGAGCTTCTCACAGACCACAGGTGAGAGCCAAGTGCTTTCCCTGGCTTTGGGCTGTCCCGTTTTCCCTTCAGCGGTGGCGGTGCCTGCTGGAAGACACAGAAGGAGCAGGATGACAAACCTGTCCTTTCAGAAAGCACTGCAGCAGTGACACTTGTTCCACCCTTTGGTGTCCACAGCAGCCCTGGCCACTCACTGACCCCTCTCCTGCATTAGAGCTTGCAAAGGGCTAAAATGCTTGAGCCGAGTCCAGAAGCCTGTTATCAAATGTCCTTATCAAAATGAGGAATGCAATGGATCCACACCGTGCCTTCCTAACTACCAGAAACACACTGCCCTTCCTCGCTTATTGTGTTTTCCTTCAACATAAGGAATAATTTCTGTTTTGTATGGGTCTGCCTGATAAACAGGGAGGAGAGCAGTGGCAGATTTACTCATTAGAAGGCAAACAGCTGGGGTGGGGATACCTACACCACGGCTTTCCATAGGGTGTGAGGGTTTTGGATCATCAGCTGGAGGATGAGTGCACGCCACGGGTGACCCAGTTTGGCACAGGAGGGATACAGGGAAATGCAGAGGTTCTGAAACAAGCTTGGGCTGCAGTGGATGAAATGCCAGGAGCCCTGTGCTCCATACCCAGCTCTAACCGGAGAGGCAGATCCCGGGATCCCACCTGAGCCTGAGCAGCTTTTCCGAGCGAGTGGCTCCAAGCGAGGGGATGGAAAGCGTCCCTGGCTGTCCATAGGGAAAAACCCTGCCAGAGACAAGGTATGTGTGGAGGAGACCACTCAGAAGGTGAGCACATGGTGGAGGCATCCAGTGCCACGGGTGTTTGTGACGGCAGCGGGTGTGAAGGAAAACCCACTGCCGTGCCAGTGGAAAAGGCGGCGTCAGGACGGGTTGCATCAGAAGCTGGGAAAGGACACTTTGTAGTGCAGGAGCCCAGCAGGAACAGCCCTGCGTTTCTGTTTTTGCTCAGTGCTTGACATGGAAATTGGAAAACCTGTTTTGGGAAGGAAAAGACCATCGGTGTAACCGGTAACTCACACCTCGAGAGCCTGAAAGAAATGGTAACCCCTGCAAAGCGAGGATAGAGAGTGCCCAGCAGGCTCTGGGTAGTGATGCAGATGTGTGCTGCTGAATTGAACATCTGGATTGCCTGAATCAGACACAGGCTTGCCTGTGGTTACAGCAACCCACACTCGGTGCCTCCAGCGGAGCATGGGATGGTGGGACACCCACACCCCTAAATACACCCACACCCCTAAATCCAGCAAAGCAACACAGAAAACAAGGGATGGGATGAGTGAAGGAGCCAACTTTGCCTCAGCATCAGCCCTGAGACACCACTGACAGATCAATGAGCACCTCTATTACAGTTTTGTTAAAGGTTTGCAGCCTACTCTTTCATTTCAAGTTAATTAACAGTAATGAGACTATTATATGGATTAGGGGGTGGCTCTCATTTACCAGAGCATCAACTTTGTTTGTCTATCAGGACTATTCTCATCTTACTGACTTTCAGATCCTCATCAGATATTAGAAGCAGGAACCTGGAGGGGAAAAACCCTTCATCACGTTTCTACTAAGTCGGTGTTTGTGCTGAGTAGGTTATGGCACTCTCTAATTATTGCTATCTTTCATTAAATTTAAGGAGTTTTTCTAATTAAAACATAATTAACTGAATGGGATTGAAGAGAAACTACACTTAATATCAAAAAGCTGCACTGCAGCTGAAGGTGGAAGAGCTCAGAAACAAAAGCGGGGAGGTGAGACCGTCAATATTTTGAACCTTCTGAGAAATTCCCCAGACCACTTCGTTTTAAAAGGGCAGCAACAACAAACCTTCCAGAAAATCTGCTTTCATGTTTCTGGTGCCCATCGTCACTTCTTCGCTGTTTGTTTGTTTTAAAACGCTCCACTGGTGGCCGTGGCACGCCGGGGTTACAACACAGTGTTTCCAGACGCGCAAGAATGTTTATGTATCTGTGGGGAAACATTTAGCTATCTTTTAAAAAATAAGCTATTTATGTATCTGGGTGTCAAAGGCTGATGTCCAGCTCAGAGCCCCGTCCCATCAGCCTTCCCTCTGCTCTGGGTGGCTGCGGGTGGATTTACAGGGGAGATCTGGAATTATTTTTTTGTGGTTGTTCCTGTAGCTGGAAGCCACAATCATGAACTTCAGAGCCTTCATAGCAAGGAAACTCTTAACGATGCCAATATCACACAAAATAGTTGCAGGAGTTTGAAATGGATCTGGATAAAATAGCTAAACAAAAAGAGGGTTTAATATTCTTTTTTTTTTAGGTGATTTTATTACAATCTGTATTCAGTGTAAGAGTTCTTACTTAAAACACAACTCATTACACCTATTTTACATAATTTTTTTTTGTTTTGGCCATTCAACTGTATATTTGCCTGATTCTGCCTCATTGCACTGGCATAAAGATGAAGTAATTCTGTGTAAGTGAAAAACTAGGGCATAACTAGTCCAGACACCGGCCTGGTGTCTCTGCAGAAAGCAGGAATTCCAAAAAGGAGCGGGACAAAGCTCGCAGGTCTGTACTCATCCCACGGGAAAGGCTGGTGTGTGCTGGCATTGCTGTTCCTGAGCTTCCCGACTGCATCCCTGGAGAAACGCTGTCCTGTCTGTCCTGGGGGCAGGGAGCTGCAGTGGGAATGGTGTCTGGCAGACAGGGGGATCTGGCAAGGGAGCAGCTTTTTACATGTGCAGAGAGTGACAGGACAAGAGGCAATAGGTTTAAACTAAAAGAGAGGAGGTGTAGATTGGATGTTAGGAAGGAATTCTTGCCTGTGAGGGTGGGGATGCCCTGGCACAGGTTGCCAGAGAAGCTGTGGCTGCCCCATCCCTGGAAGTGTTCCAGGCCGGGTTTGGCTTGGAGCAACCTGGTTTAGTGGAAGGTGTCCCTGCCCGTGGCAGAGAGTGGAACAAGATGACCTTTAAGGTCCCTTCCAAACCAAACCATCCTGTGATTCTCTGTAATAAAAACAATCCTGCAGGCACATGGTTTGGGAAATAGGTCTTCTGATTTAACTCTTACGAGAGTGCTCATAAGCTCACCCAAAGACAGCAAGAAACCGGTCAGTTTATGATGTTATTATTGTTATTATCACGCTACTAAAAAGCATGAACACCTACGAATGTATTTTAGGGTGGTTTTTTTTGTGTAGAAATCCAACGTGCATGGGGAATTAGGTCCCGAATTCAGCGCAGGTTTGAGCTGGAGACCTTTCCACGTGTGCAGTGCCCGTCTCCCCTCGGGCTGGCGGTGGCCGGGATGTGTGCTCAGCCCAGGGGCGCTTTTGCAGGACGCACGGAAGCGGCCAGCGCGCGATGGATGCGGCGGGAAGCGCTTTTTGGGGTGGCAAAATAACGTCACACCTAAAGAAGGGGGACCTGCCAGCCGGGGATGGAGCACGCAGGGCTCTGAGTACCGGGGGATTCCCGGATCGGGGGAGCTGAGGAACACGGGGCGGATGGAGCTGGTTGATGGTTAAACACAGAGCGGAGCGGTTCGTAAAGGCCGGGTACCATCTGCTGGCGGGCGGGAGCAGTGCCGGATGCGCGGGAGCAGGGACCGGGATGGAGCAGGGAGAGGGATGGAGCAGGGACAGGGATGGGGCAGGGACAGGGGCTGGGAGCATCATCTGGGACTGGGAGCATGGACGAGGGCTGGGAGCACCACCCAGGGCTGGGAGAACGGACGGGGCTGGGAGCATCGTCAGGGACTCAGAGGATGGACCAGGACAGGGAGCATCATCCGAGTCTTCCAGCATTTCCCACTGCCAGCGGGAGCTTAACAAAAAGAATCCTGGTGTCAGGCTGGGTTCATCACATCATTCGCCCTCATAAAATTTAAACTCCACGGAAAGTAAATTAATTGCCTGAAAAATTCTACAAAAAAGCTGGAAGACTTCTTGCAAGGGCATGGAATGACAGGAGAAGAGGAAATGGCTTCAGACTGCCAAAGGGCAGGGTTAGATGAGGTATTGGGAAGGAATTCCTGCCTGTGAGGGTGGGGAGGCCCTGGCACAGGTTGCCCAGAGAAGCTGTGGCTGCCACATCCCTGGAAGTGTCCAAGGCTAGGTCGGACAGGACCTGGAGCAACCTGGGAGAGTGGAAGGTTCTGTGTTGGAATGAGATGAGTTTTATGGTCCCTTCCAACCCAAATCATTCTGTGAATCTGTGATCTCATAAATTGACATAAATTGATGGGCAAATTAACCAGCATCTCAGATTTGTGTAGGTGCCAGAGTTCACGGATTTCAAGCCCGATTTTTATCGTGACACAATACAAAGCAAGGTACTGTGATGCTTTATACAAGCCAATGCATGCAGATGTTTTTNGTGATCTCATAAATTGACATAAATTGATGGGCAAATTAACCAGCATCTCAAATTTGTGTAGGTGCCAGAGTTCACGGATTTCAAGCCCGATTTTTATCAAGTGACACAATACAAAGCAAGGTACTGTGATGCTTTATACAAGCCAATGCATGCAGATGTTTTTCCCAAGACCTCTGAGGTGTCTCCCAAGAAGGAGAAAGTTCCTGAACCATCCCCAATTTTGTCCCATTGAGACCTCCTGCCACAGGGAATGTCCCCAAACCCCAGGGTTGTCTCTATCTCTGGCCAGCAGCTACAGATGCAGCTTGGCAAACTCCAGATTTCATGACACCTGTGATACAGAGGAAAATTATATTTTTAAAGCATATAGGAAGAAATATCTCAATTTTGTAATCAAAAATCAAAAGACATGAGTTTAAAAGGCCGTTTTAACAGTTAAACTGGACTGGGGTGAGGACTCTGGTTGCTCACAGCTGTTTGCCAACAGAACATTCTCTGGCATTTTCTTTGAGGAAAGCTCAAAAGATCTTTTCACATTAACAGTCCCCAGAATGGGTGTTAAGTTTCCTATTATTGTAAGAACAGCCTGGGAATGTTGGTGCCCTGCGTGGGAGCCAGATGCCCGGCCAAGCACAGGCAGCAGCTGGGGAACAGTTGAGAAGTGCCCAAGTGCTGTTGCCAATTGGAAGGAAGAAAAAATTCCCAGGAAAAAGGAGTTCTCAGAAGGAATTTGAAGTTGAGTTGGGGTGACAGAAACATGAACAAGTGATTATTTCAGTATATGGAGGGGTAAAAAAAAGGGGGAAATATGTTTTAGTGATTCTGAAGAGACCAGAGTGCCCAGGGGTACCAAGAGAGGAGCTGGGGAGAGGGCAGAGCTGCAGTGTCCAGAACAGGACAGTTGCTAATGCCCTCCACAATCCCTGGGAAAACAGGAGGTCTGAGCTGGAAGTGAGGCACTTGCCTGAACGGATTCCAGATCCTCAGATGAGAGGGTCTTTAATTTTTGTATAACCTCGTTTCTAAAAAATTAGTTTGATTGTGATAGCATCAGTACTTATTTCCTCAATTTCATTTTCACCAGTGGGAAGAGGTGACACGCTCCAGGTCTGCAGCCTGTTGGGTGGTGCCAGTCTGGAGAGCATCAGGCAGCTGAGAAGTAACTTAAGGACCCAAAAAGAAGTGACTGCTGATGATCCCAATCAGTCAGCTCTCTATTGCTGTTTGACACCTTTCTCCATCAAAGGGACAAATCACAAACGCACAAATTAAGTGCAATTTAAGGACACTTAAATATTAACAGAAGGGGACTCCAGATGAATTTGTAGTGGCTCTGACTCTTAAATTTCAACATCACTGTAATTGCTGTCATTATTTTGGATGTGCAAAAACAAGTTTTTCAAACAAAGATTAATAAATTGCACACAAATACAGGTCTATATTCCTATGTGTAAAAGAAGTTTACCTGGTTGCTCCTTGCCAAGAGGTTCTTGTACTCTGATAATTCAAAAAAACCTAAAATTTTAAATATTTCTGCATTGCTTCTAGTTTAAATACCCACCAAGAGGCGTTTTTTCATGCCTAGGACCAGTATTTGTTTCCATGTGCTGCAGCAAGATAACAGAGACAATAATTTTTTGTTGCTCTCTCACTCTGGAGATGCTGTGGGTGAGGCTCTCCTGCTGAGAGGCACAGAAAATAAACCCCTGGAAAGGAAAGGGAAGTAAATTCCGGGGCACTGCTGTGAGTACTCAGCAGTGCAGAGCTGCAGCTTGGGGACAGCAGTGTCTGTAAAGGGTCCTGTGTGTGATGGGGACCAAATTCTGCAGGTGCTCTCATGGTAAGCCAAGCAAAAATAGGCTCATTCTCAAACCACTTCAGGCATTAAGATAAGCTGAAAGTCTAAAGCTTTATCTGAATCTGCTCACTGGATTCAGAGCTCACAGGAGCGGTTTCCACTGTTACCTTCACACTATGGATCAGCTCATCCCCTGCCTTGTGGTTGGCATGATTACTTTAAATCAAATGTTTCTGACAATATGCAGGTTTTCCTCTACTGCTGCTGCTTATTACTAATTTTAATTTGTAATTGCAAATATTTTTTTTTTAAATCCAAACATTTTTTTTAATTCCAAACCTCCCCAGCCTTCAGAAACAAGACTTCATCCCTACAATTCAGGGAATGAGATGCTGAGAGGAGCACACACTATGGCAAGAGTTTCTTTTCCTGCCTGTGATAGAGTTTTGTGCTCTCATTCCTGGAATACCTTTAAATGACACAACAGAGCTGGACTTCATCATAGTGTATATAAAATTATCTGCTTCAGCTGTCTTGAGAGAACAGCTTGGACGCAGAATTGAAGGCATTTCCTCAGGAACAGGTCCAGCCAAAGGCATTTCAGGGATGCTGAGCAGCAAATGAATGGCCCTGCCAGCCCCAGCACGGTGGAGGGTAAGTGAAAACTGCTTGTTGCTGCCATAAATGTCCCTCTGTGCCATCTTTGTGTGTGTGTTTGTGCTGTTTCCTTGGCACCAGTGAGATCATTTGACTTCTCAAGGGTTAACACCTCGCTTTGTGTATGCTGCTGTTCTTAAAAGCAATTAAAAAGCTGAAAGATATTGCAGAGCACGTTCCCAGGAGCCTCTGCTAATCAAGGTGGTTACCCCCAGCTAACTGTGGCTGGTTTGATTCCACAGAGATGAGCAATTCTAGTTCAAGTAAGCGTGTCTGAGCTGTATTTTGCAGCAAAAAAATACTATAAAACAAAGAGTTCTTCCTGAGAACTCCATGAATTCACCAGAGCCAGCGTGGCTGAAGGTCTGTTTTCATTTTGCCCTGTCTTAAAGCCCTGACCATGAGTTACAGATTCTGAATCACCCCCTCCTTCCTGGGGGTGTTCACCTGGAGGAGAGAAGGATCCAGGGAGACCTTAGAGCCCCTTCCAGTGCCTAAAGGGGCTCCAGGAGAGCTGGAGAGGGACTTTGGACAAGGGATGGAGGGACAGGACAAGGGGGAATGGTTTCTCATTGCTAGAGGGCAGGGTTAGGTGGGATATTAGGAAGAAATTCTTCCCTGTGAGGGTGGTGAGGGCCTGGCACAGGTTGCCCAAAGAAGCTGTGGCTGCCCCATCCCTGGAATTGTCCAAGGCCAGGTTGGATGGTGCTTGGAGCAACCTGGGATAGTGGCAGGTGAAATTATGCAGCAAAGAAATGAAGGTGATTTTACTGCAGAAAGAATAAAGATCGAGAGCACTGATGCTGAATGAACGCTCCTTAAATGAGCCCCTGATTTGGCACTGCAGCCTCTTCAGACTTTTCATGCAGAACTAGCAGAGCCTAATCTGATTTAAAATGCATCCAAATTCCCAGCAGCAGCCAGCAGGGCAGCGGGACAAAGCTGCCATCCAGACGGCCAGCTCTGGGAGGGGACCTGGAGCGGAAACAGGCTGGGACACCTGAGGGTCAGTGTCTGTCTGCAGGCACCTCACTCCAACCAGGGCAAGCTTCCAGTGGTGCCAGCATCACTAAACACCGTCCCACTCTCAGCCACTGGCTCCAATCCCATCTCCTCTGCCTGACTGGGGCCCGTGGCCACCTTGGCCTCAGTTTCCCAGGTATGGAAATAACGTGGGTGAAAACGCTTCTGTAAGTGCTGGGCAAATCTAGAGCAAAAGAAAAGAAAAGAAGAAAAAAAGAACTATTTTTGGCCTGTGACTGACTGTATTTCCTGGGACCAGAGCAGCCCACAGGCCATCTGTCTCCTGGAGAACTGGTCTCTGAGACCGGGCACAGACAGATCCTCGAGCACACCAGGACTTAGAAATCGGCTCCAAGACGGGAAGGAGTGTTTTGTTTGCTGGCTCAGGACACCCATCCTTGGGCAGTAATCCCCTCTTCATCCCCCTGATGAGAGCAAGCTGAAGAAGAGGTCGCTGGGATTTGCCCCGAATAGCCTGGGTTCACAGCACAGGCTGGAGCCAAAGTTTGGATAAGCATAAAAAGCTTTGGATAAGCCACATTAAAGCAAAGGTCGGATGAGATCACCCGGCTGCTGATCGCTCATGAGCAAAGTATTGTTTTCAGTGTCCACAAGGGACCCTGACTCTTGAGAGGATGGGTTTTCCAGGGACTGCTTCCCTCTGATGTTAACAGGAGGTGTCAAATCAAAGTGGGGGTTTTTTTCCCCTGCTTGTCATCATCTTCAGGAGTCTCATGGAGGCCAGCTCTGAAAAACTCACTGGCTGGCACGGTCCCTGATACATCACAGCTGAAATTGCCAGCAGCTGATGGAACTCTGCAAACCCCCCATCATTTAAAGAGCACCACACTCACACATATCCTGATATTCAGGAGGAAAATCTACCAAATCTAGAAAAAAATGGGTTGGAAGATGTTGGGAAGATGCTTTAGGAGAAGCTCCTCCCTGTCCTAAGCCTTGGGGTGAGTGAACCAAACAAACCCAGGGACAAACCACTCCTTTTCATCTGCTGCACAAACATCACCAATGCAAAGCAGCCTGGCAGATCCCTCCTCCTCACACCCCTCACTGCAGGAATGCTGATAAACCTCTGCCAGTGCCCCCCAGGCACGGCCCTGCTCGGATGACTTCCCCATGAACACTTTTTCCTGGCTCAGTTCACTGCCCCGCTCATGGATTCGCTTCATCTCAGTGACTGATATGCTCTTTCCAGAGCCCTAATCACTGAAACAGAATATTTAACAAAACCAGACGTGTTTATCCAATATGAGGAGTCACAGTTGGCTGGGAGAATGTGGAAACAAGTGATGGAGACTGCCAAGTACCCATAAGCACTGTTAATGGTACAGTGCAAAAGAGATGTCCAGAAAGACAGCTCCAAAAAGTGAAGCTTAACCCTTGGAGTGACTAAATGAGGTGAAGGCAGGGCTTGTCCCCTGCTGCTCTCCCCCATCCTTTTGGACGAGTTTCTGCCAGTGTTCAAATACATTCCCCCTCTTGAACATTTAAAGGAAAAAATTAAGACCATTTTGGTGGAGATGAAAGGCAGGAAGTCCTCGGAGAAGGGAAATAACTTCAAGTGAGAAATTCCCCTTCACCTGTCAAACATTATCTCATACTTGCAAGTCTTTTGAGCTTGCAGCTAAAAGGGTAGTTTTTGAGAGAAATATTGCCTGTGGGGCTAAGTCAGGCTGCTAGAGAAGGTGTAAGGAATTTTAGGAATAGTGTGCTCCGTCGTGGATTGCTAGTGTTAAGTGTGGAAAAAAAGAAGGTTGGGTGGCTAAAAGAGGGCAGGGTTAGATGGGATATTGGGAAGGAATTCCTCCCTGTGAGGGTGGTGGGGCCCTGGCACAGGTTGCCCAGAGAAGCTGTGGCTGCCCCATCCCTGGAAGTGTCCAAGGCCAAGTTGGACGGGGCTTGGAGCAACCTGGGCTAGTGGAAGGTGTCCCTGCCCACGGCAGGGGGTGGGACTGGCTGGGCTTTAAGGTCCTTTCCAACCCCAATCTGTCTGTGATTCCGTGATAAAATGCTCAGCCCCATCCTCCCACTGTCATTCCTCCGCTTTAGTTCTGTTCCAGAAAAGTGCACTACCTGTCTCCCTTGGAAACCCGTCCCTATGGCAACATGCAGGAATAACTCCACGCAGGCATGCCAGAGCTTTGACAGCCCCTTCTTTTCGTGACGCTCCTCATGGCAACACCCCGAGGTTGTCGGAGAGATGATGGGAGCTCGCCTGTGTCAAGACACCCCTTGGAAGATTTTGCACCAAGAACCCGTTTTCGCAGTCTTTCACTCTCCTGGCTCTTGAACTCCCAGTCTGGGTATCACGACTGCAATTTTATCTGAAATGCGTTGCAAAATCCACGTATTTGCCTTTATCAGCAAAAAAATCCCTAACCTCAAATGAGACGTTTTTGACAAGACATACTTTCCATAAAGCCACGCTGCCAAGGACCACGAGCTGCTTCTGTGGTTCTTTCCAAACTCAATCCCACACTAGCTTTTCACTTGTGGGGTTTTTTTTTTCTCCTCAGATGCTAAGAAAAGTTTACTCGTACCCGCGCCACCGACACGACGAATTTCTCGCTACACTCTTTGTGAGATTAACATTGTTATCATTTTCCCCACTCTGTTGTGAGTAAATATGCTACCTCTGAGCATGTCATAAATTTACCAATTAAAAATACCCCGTGCACTGCTGGCTGTGGGTGATAAGAGGAGTGTATGTGTGTGCAGGGTGATAACCTTGGGCTCCAGGAACTGTAGTCAGGAATTCTGATTTCAGAAGCATAAAACTCCTCCCCAAGGGCATCTTACCAGCAAGAGCCAACAGCTCCAGGCTATGTCCTAAACATCTGTAGGTCCAGAAAGGTTGAGACCCTTTGGAGTGATGCTCACAATGAAATCTGTCACAGTTGGGCTTTCTTTCCTCACAAGGACATGGTAACACAGCTACAAGCATGTTTCTTGTTTAATCCCTACTGAACAGAGATGCATGACTAAAATTTCACATGAGAAAAAAAGGTTAAAAAATAAACTGTGCTCTGTGACACCACGATGTACTTTAAACTTCCATTAAATTGCACAGCCGGTATTGAGGTGATCTTCTCTGATACAGATTTTAAAGCTCACAAGAACTGCTTATTCCTCACCAAGAACAAGGGATAACTTGGTACCTTGCCCTCACTGTGGAAAAGGCAGGTGTGGGTGAATACTGACACAAATTAAATGGTACATTCTCACTCTCAGAGAGAAATCAAGACACTTTGCTCAGCTGGGAGGTCCCAGAGGCTCTCACGCTCTTTGGGAAGACTAGGAAAATAAAGGAATGTTATTTGTACTGCCAAAACCAGGAGAATAGAAAGGAATAATGGAAATTATGATTTGGGGCTGTAATTACAAGCGAGCTTCTCTCACTTATAAATCAGAAATCGTGAATCTCTTTGGAGATCCTCCCTTGCAGGTGAGAGGGCAGAGTTACACTCAAACCCAGCACGTACCCAACTCAGCCACTACATAAATCCAGCTGATTTGAGATGAAAAAGAAGTCCTGGCATTTTCAGTTGCAGCAGAAGGCATTTCAGTGTCAGTCTCTGCTCCTGTTGACACCAAGGAGGAGAGAAAGAACCTGCGGCTGCACCAGGAATTACACCTCAGAACAACCAAACTAAAGGCAAATACTTTCTATTTTGCCTATGACTGGGAATAGTTCTGCACAGTCCTGGCAATGAAAACTTCAAAATATTTTGTGCAATTTTAATGGAGTTTAAATTTTTTTTCTTCCCTATTTTTGTTCCTATTTTGTTCCCTATTTTTTTCCTGTGCTTGTCCTCCTGTCAACGCTTGCGCCAAGAACCGTCGTGGAACCGCTCCGAAAACACCGATCCACGAAAGTGGTTGATCCTTCCTAGATATCCACATGCAGGCACACTTCAGGGTCATAAATAGGCAGGAAAAAAATGTCAGGGCTGTAAAAAGCAAACCACGCCCGAGACGTGCTGGGAGGCAGGATCGGACGGAGGCGGCGGGAGCTGCCTGAAGATCCCGGTCCTGGCTGCCGGCAGGAACGACAGATGGTGTTTGTCAAGAGGATAGAGATTTACCTTCTTATTTTACCATGGAAATACAGCAGTAAGAACACTACCAACATTCACTGTATTATCCAACAGGTTTAAGAAATACATCCCACGTTAAAAAAAAAAAAACAAACAACAACGAAACAACAGAATTCCTGCAGGAAAACAAAACGCCAGATGCAAGTGGAAATCCCAATTAAAAGAGGCAGACCTGTTTATCAAGAGACAATGACAGACACTGCATGTAATTTATTTTCTCATTAAGGAAATGCACTGAGCATATACAGAGATTACATTCAATACAGATTTATCATTCCAGAACCATCAGAAGATAAAGATACAATCAATACCTGCTTCCTGTAGCAGAAGAGATTGAAGGAACTGCCTCAAGCTGAGAATGAAATGAAAAATACTTACACCAATTTAAGTGACTTTTATACAGATGAGACACTGGAGTCCAAATTAACATTCTCAGCCAAGATCTGCTGCATTGTTGCAATCTTTATGTTCAACAGCTTTATCAGACTTGTGCCTAGAGACTAAGAATAGACCAGAACAGCCTTGTCTGAGCCCATCTGAACAAAACCCAGGAGAACAGTGCCAGTCTGAAGCCACAATCTACATGAGATGATGGAAGGATCCACACTGGGAAAAGAGCTCATTAAAACAAGGGGACAGTTCAGCCCATGTGACAGGCAACAGCTACAAGGCAGGGGAGGGTCACGCTCTACAGGGAGGGTTCACTGATTTCACCTGAAGAAGCTCTCTAGAGTTTGCAACCTTAATAAAATTTTTGTGAATGTGCAGAATTCTATGACACACCGCCTGGAATTGATTTTTCTAAGACTTATACTGAAAAAAGTCACAACACAGTGGTAGTGGAAAAACTACTTTGCCACGTATTTTGTGAGTTCCATAAACTTGATGGCCAAACTTTTTTCCAACTAGGCAACTAAAACTAGAACTGGAAAGACCACTTCTACTTCAATTACACCAGCTGGACTTTAGGCCAGGCCTGTGTGCCAGAGGCTGGACCAGATAATCACAGCTGGACATTAAAATCTACAAATACCACTCATCTGCTTGCTTGGTGCTCTGAGGTTTGAATCAAAGGAGGTAGTGATGCACAAAACCTTCTACTATGTGGCCCTTTCTGGATCATTTACGTGGTAAAACTGCAATGAATGGGATTATTAAAAATATTGATTTAGTTCCTTACGCCTCTAAAGACCTCCAAATAATTTCATTCACTTTGCAAAATGAAAAGGATACATAAACCACCTCACCTCAATCACATCATTGAAGGGGGAGATATATATATATAGATATATATACATATATATATATACTCTTACTCTCAAACACTGAAGTTTAGGACAGTGGAGAATTATCTACATAGTTGAAACCTCAAAAAGAATCTGGATAAACAACGTTAGTACTCAAGTTATAATTTGCCTACAAGACAGGGGTTAACCACTTGTTTTCAAAACCAGCAGAGGAGACAGACTGAGCCAATCTTTGGAGGGAGTTGACCAGTTCAAAACAACTTCCAAGCTCTTCTTTTTTCTTCTTTTCCAATGGTGTGGTAAGATTCACAAAGGATCAAAAAAGAGAAGACTGGAAGGTGTTTTTTTCCCAGGAAATACACATAATTATAGAACCACAGAATGGTTTGGGTTGGAAGGAGTCTTAAAGACTATCTGGTTGCAACCCCCGTGCCATGGGCAGGGACATCTTCCACTAGTCTAGGTTGCTCCAAGACCCATCCAACCTGGCCTTGAACACTGACAGGGATATGATATAATATATAATATAATACACCCCCATGCATTATTCTCTTAATAACCTTCTCTTACCAGTTTGTACTAATACTAAATCATCTTTATTTCAAGATTTCTGGCTTTGTTCAGTACGCCAGTGTTCTCTGAAAGACTAATTCACTTGCTAGAATTTTCAGTCACTTTGTGCTTGAAAATTCTGGCTTGCTTTTGAATGTGTGCCAACAGCAAACAGCATTTGGCAGATATTGGTCTTTTTCACCTTACCACAAGGCTACCTGCAGCAAAGATTCCTCCTTATCTAAATTGCAGGAAAATGTTACGCATTCGCACCATCAACCCCTCAGGATAAACAACAGGGCAGCTTTTCTTACCCACAGATCAAGACATATTTAGCAGATGAAACAATTTTTATCTAAACATCTGTCAGGTCTTCCTACAGCTTTTTTGCCTACTGAGATATGGTACATGGAGCAATGTGATTAGGAAATATTATCATCCCTTGCTAAGAAGGCAGAGTTGTTGCTTCAGGATGCTCTTTTTGTTTTTCTTCCTCGCCCTCATGTGAGCTTCAACAAGGGGTGCCACAGCAGTGTGAAGAGGAGGAGGGAGAAGTAGCTGCTGGAGATGGTGAGTCTGGAAGCCAGGCTCCTGGAGTTGCAGTTGTTGGTGTAGCAGCAGTGGACGCTCACGCCGGGCGCTCTCGATCCGTCCCTCCTCGCCCGCTCGCAAAAGGATCTGAACGAACAGGACTTCATGATGCCACCTGCAACAGAGCCAAAGTCAGCCCAAAATGGGCTGAAAATGGTCACCTGCACCCCCCCCCAGCACCAGCCTGGCCACCCAGTTCTGAGCAACAGCCTTGGGTTTGGCTGCTCCTCAGAAATAAATGGATAAAACCACAACACAAGGCAGCACACAACAATCTCCCACCTAATTAACAGTAATTTATCTTAAATGCAATTTATACAGCTTAAACATCTTTGGATGTGCCCAAGTGCAGGGGCTCACTAACTTCTTTTCCATCCTGATTTCCAGGTAAGTCACTAAAATAAGAAGCGGGCAATACTTGAAATTCTTCTTTACAGCTTTCACACAACGGGTACAGCTCATCCTGGCACACCGACAAATCATTCCCAGTGGGATTTTGTGTCAGATCGCTGCTACAACAAAATTAGGATTGAGGATTATTAATAGGGTTTATTTTGAGAGGAAACCTTTACTTCTGGTTTTCTCCTTAACTTACTATACACTCTTCTCTTTCCAACACTGATTATTTCTTTCTCTTATGACAAATGTCACGCCTCTGGCCCATTTGTGACACTTACTTGCTTGTCCTCTAATGACTGCACAGGCATCTGCATGGCCTGGGCACTGCTGACTCCCTTGTCTGTTACAGTCATCATCACTGGAACCTACACAGGTGTAACACTGCAGTGCTTCACCTGGGTGAAGGGAAAAGAGACCACTTAGAGCAGCACTGTTTAAGAGTTCACAAAAAATATTTGAAAATATCAGCCTTTCTAATGTTGTTCGGAGCACATACAAAAATTGTAAATAGATTTAGAAAATGCAAGGCTTCTGCAAATCTTATCAATGTTTCTTTTTGAAAAATGGTCCAGATACTGATTAGAAAAATAATAAAAAAAATCAACCACAGATTATTTAGTTGTTAAAATTGACACTTAAAATAATCCAAGAACATTTGGTGTTCTGTAACTGCATCCACATCTTCTTGTAACATTTTCAGAGCAGAGCCCACAAGCTGGAACACCATGGTTTTTTCCCCCTCCATCAACATCTTTGGTCCACAGTACCACGAAAAACCACATTGTATGCAAATAAAATCTTGCTATGATCCAAGTATTTTCCCCTAAAATATCAATTCCACAATGCTGGAAAGCACAACAGTATATCTTGAGTTTTGCTCTTGTTTAAACATTACAACTGTAACTCAATGCTATTTCTTTTCCTTGGTTCAAACTACATGGTATTTTCAAATGTAAACATGAATTTGAAAAATATTTAAAAGACCACACTTGAAAGTCGCAGAGCAGAAAGCCTCCTTGCTGTCACCGAGGACATTTGAATTTCTTAGCACACACGTTGATCTTTACAGAGGTGCAACTCTGTGCAATTCTGACCACACACACAAAACGACCTGAAACCAACCCAACCCAGCAGAGGAGCCCACAGCAACAAAGAGCCTCAGCCACGCCCGAGGGAGGAAACAAAAATGGAAAAAAAAAGGAAAGAAAAAGGAGTTGACTTACTTTTGAGGACAAAAAGGGAGCTGACAAGAACCAGGCTGAAGACTGTCCACATCATGGAGATCCAAGAGATGCACCATTAGCCAAGGAAAGCAGTTTGTTTGCTATTAAAGCCTTAATGCTTCTCTTACATGCCTAATCCTCCGCAGAGGATAACTTAGGGGATAAAGAGGTGTGCGAGAGCGCTACTTATCGAGCTTATTCCGGGTGCACCTCTGATCACACCTCATCCCCACAAACCCTGCAGGCAAATTCTTCCAGGAGCAGGAAGAAGCAAATGTGTTCACCTTTCAGTGCCAGACATGCTTAAAAACCATCCCATCACCGCATGCCACAGCCTCCGACTCCTCCAACAGCCTCATTACATTTGCCCATGGGATTTGCTGGATCAGGGTCAGAGCATTAAATATTTTGGAGGATTAAGCCTATGCTTGAGACTTGAGTGGTCCAAATCCAACATGTATATATATATATATATTTAGAGAGACAGCAAGATGTAGACCTAGATATGTGCACACAAGCAGCATATTCTTGTGACCCACAAAGTGTTCTGAGCAGCGACCCATGAAGTGCTTTCCGTGCAGGAATTAATTCCCAAGAGCTGCTGCGTCTGGTGCTGAAATAAGCAAGTGAAGGACACAAAACAGAGCCATGCTTATCTTCAACTTTCAACGAAAAAATTTATTTACAATAGAGAATTTAATTTGTGACATGCATTTTCTTTTTTTTTTTTTTAGTTTTTAATTTTATTTTACAAATCAGCAAATGCAGATAAAGTTTACATTCCTTAAGGCAAGAGTCCCCATGCAAGTAATACATGTTTATATTAAATCCAAAAGACATCCAACATGGGAACTCATGTACAAAGGGAAGGCTAGGATCAGCAATTTGTAATTTCTTAGAGAACTTGACAATCTCCCTGATACAGGAACTTTGAGATCAACTTGCTATGAATTATACTATGAAAATGCAAACAATAGCAAGAAATTCTGATAGTCATCTTAGTACTGCATACAATTAAATCAACTTTATTTAGAAAGAAAATACAGTAGTGCATACGAAAAAGTGAAAATATAACCTGTCCACATAAATGTATGGACATCAGTGTGCCAATGGTCATATTGCACTCAATATCGAAGTCCAGAGATTTGGTTAAAAGTTAGCTTTTCCCCATTTTGGCAATCAGTTCGTCACAAATCTTTGTTAATTCTTCTATCTCTTTATTCTGGAAAAGAAAAGATTAAGTAATATGAAAAAGATTGCTGCATTAAGATGAGGGTTTTTTTAATTTTAGTATTATCTAACTATTGGGAGAAGTGTGGGAAAATGAAGTTTTCTCCAATGCTGAGAACAGAGTATCTATACATATAGATATATATACATATGTAGTACAACTAAGTGTTCATATTCATAGTAGAGCTACTTGCATTCAAACAAATGCTTCCTTTTTTCCAAATACAGCTCCTCCAATTTCAGTAAATCATATTTAGCACCAAAGCAGACAGCTTTATACCAGTCATTCCCAGCACACCACAATAACACATAGTGAAAATTTGTTTCTAGGCTGCACTTTTCTATTTTTTCATTATTTTCACCCTGTTGTGCAGAGCTCTAAGCAAGGACGAGCTGTACTATGTCAAAGCAAGCTCCCTTGGCTGAGCTAGAGAACAGGAGATATAAATAGGAATTTCCTACAGACACTTTGGAATTAGCATTGGAATTACAGCTAACACTAAAAAGGGAAACAGAACCTGAGAGAAGAACTAAAGCAAGGTCTGGAACCTGAGAACTGAAGCAAAGCAAGGCCTGGCCTGCAGAGGTGCACCCCGAGCTCTGGCTCAGGTTCAGCCAGTCCTGAGCACAGGGCTCAGATCAAACCTGGGTCCAGCTGCCTCAAGAGCCTGGTGCACACGGGGGGTTTTCCCTTAAAATCTGGGCAGTGCTGCCCTCCCCGGCACCAGGGAGCTGCAGGACAATCCTCAGGCAGAGCTTGGCTCCAGGGAGAGCTGACTCCTGATTTACCTTTTGTTCCAGTGTTCTCTCCAAGGCATCCACTTTCAGCTGCTCCTTCCGAAGGCTGGCCTGGTACGCTGCCTGCTCCTGCTGAGCTTTGCCTCTCACTTGTGCAATTTCAGCATTGGCTCTGCAAAAAACACGCATTTTGGTCACATCAGGTTCTCTACAGGAAAGGGCAGCAAATACCCAAGGGTGGGCAGCACCTTAACAGATGGGGGGAGAGGGCAGGGCTGCCTTCTGCACATCTCATATATATTCTGAGACTTGTCTCTAGAGACTTTCAAAACTCCCTCTCTTGCTCAGCAGAGGCTGGAGAGTCTTTTCTTAATGTCTGTGTAACTCCCTTTGTGCTTTTCTCAGGTATCTGTGCTGAGGTCACAAATATGACTCAGGCAGAAGTGTTTTATGGCAGTTTCTAAACATGATCACCACTTTAGGGGACTGTACTCTGAGTCCTGAATGTGATTCCTAGAAATGCTTAATTGGTCATTACATGGAAATAAAGAAAAATATGAAAAAAATAGAAAAATGGCTTCTTTCTTGATCTTCCCATAAAAATACATTAAAGAAACATGAAGACATTTGATAAAAACAGAAATAAAAGGTGTTCTGTATGCTCAGGAGCTGGAAGAAACACCAGCACACTACACAGAATGAGAAATTCTCATTATGGTATTTCATTCCACCCTCCATCACAGAGCAGCCTGTGCTTTGCTTATTGCAGGAGCAGTTTGGGATGTGAGGTCCAGCCATGGGAATCCTTCTGCAGCATGAACTCCTGAAGAAAATAACTGTACAATCCACATCCCATCCCTGGAAGTGTCCAAGGCCAGGCTGGACAGGGCTCGGAGCAACCTGGTCTCGTGGAAGGTGTCCCTCATGGCAGGGAGTTGGAATGAGATGGTCTTTAAGGTCCCTTCCAACCCAAACCATTCTGTGAATCCATGAATCAATTACCTGTCCAGTTTTTCCTCAGCGTGAATTTTGAGTGCCTGATACCTCTGCTCTTCCTTCTTTACTCGTGATAAATATTCCTGCGCGCATTTCTTCAACACTTCTTCATTCTTAAAAGAGAAGACGACATTAAAATTAACCCAGAAGGTTGAAAAGCAGGACAGCACCTATTTGTGGGAGTCACACACAGCTCTTTTAAAGGGCTGCAGCCCCTCACAGAGGCCACCTGAAGCAATATTACACAATGCAAAAAGCTGTACGGTTCTTTTGTTTGCATTTGATAGCTGGCTGCAATCCTTCACCTGAGGATTATGACATGTCATGCACTATAGACCTGATGCAGGGCACCAGAATTAGCTGGAAACACAACTCATGCCTTCTGTTCAGCAGCACTGGCACACAGAGCCTGCTCAGCTCTGCTCTCTAAAGGAGATAACAGGACTCACCTTCCGAAACCCCTCCAACACCTCTTTCATTTTCTCGTATCTCCTGAAAAGATCTGCCAGTGATTTCTCCACTGAGTTCAGATCTGCCAAAGCTTGTTCCTTCTCCACGATCAGCTGCTGAACAGTGTGGTGGGAGACAGATTTCTCTCTCTGTTCATCCTCTGAAAGAAGAGAGGAGTAGGGAAAAGAGAGATTTTCAGAAGGGTAACAGTAGTAAGCACACCCATTTCACTACCATCTACAGTTGCTACTATACTGTGCTCTGCTTGTGTATTAGTAAGTTTACAGCATCCAAAACCCTCATTTTTATATAAAACCACAAGCCTGATTTGGGAAACAGTTGCTAAATACAGTGACATTTAAATATTTTGATGTTGGGGGAGAATGTGAATGTATCTCTGTACTGATGATTTCTTCACTCTGAACTCGGCTGTTCCCACAAAAACGCAGCTGTTGGATTTCCCCTGTTAGCCTGAAGATGCACGAGATGAAGGAAAAGACGTTTCTGCACATTCCTAGCACTGGCCACAAATTATTGGCCATTGCTGATACATGCTTGTCACCTCCTGGCATCTTCTAATCCTGCACAAATAAGGCACTTTGTTCAGTGGAATTCAACTCCAATTCTTCCCTTGGAAAAACAGTGTTTTGCCAGCTCTCAGGATTACTGCAGCAAGTGGTAGAAAGGAAATCTAACAGTAGACAGACTTCCTAAGTGTAAAAAAACTGCAAAAAACATCTGCCAAGCTCCTCCTGTGTATAGTTAAATTTGAGCCAGGCGTGGTGGGAAGAACATAACAGGAATCCAAATCCATATGGAAGAGAAATTTTCAAGGGATTTGACCTCATAATAAGTTGGAACATCCATATAACACTGGAAGAAAAGGTCTGGCATTGTCTTTCAAAATGCTGCATTGTTTCCTTCCTATCCTAAACTATGATTCTTGTGTCCATGTTTTAAGGGCTACTTTGAATGACACTGAAATGAAAACTCACCCACAGAACACAGCAGTTGTACATGACCATTTTCCTTGGTTTATGATAGAAACTAAAATAAGGTAAGAAGTTCTCCCATGTAAAAAGCAGGGAGCATTTCACAATGTACAACATCTCATTTGGGCCTTTATATTTGGAAATACGAAGAACTAAACAAGTTTCTTTTTTTATTTGAATAGTTTTAATCTGGATTAAGTATTTATAGTGCTGATCAGCTCCAAAATGTCAAAGTCGATACTGTCCATTCCCAAACTGAGATTAATCTTCTCCTTTTGCATATTCCATCCTGTCATACACATTTCTGCTGGTCTGACCAAGCCATGCAGTGCATCAGCTCCTGGGCTACACTCTGTGCTCCTCTGCTTGCCCCTGACAGCACCTTGCTGGGACAGAGCCTGACTTAAGCTTATTTTGCTCTGTGTGATACAGATCAAAAGAACCAGAGAAGCTCTCAGGACCTGCTTGTAACACCTCTATTTTACTGGTGAACAAACACCTTTGACATGGCAGAACTGAGAATACCACATCACTTTGATATATTTAACATTAAAAACAAACACTCTTTTCTATTTTGCCTTCTTAGAGACACCCTTTGTTCCTCTGTAATGTCAAAACAAATGTATTCTCAATTAAAACAAAAACCCATTTGTTGTCTTTTGTTTATTTTTCTAAACCTGAGAAAGTGTCTCCCTTCTGTTCCAGGGAACAGAATGCATCCCTTCCAGGGAAGATGCATCAGCATTTAAAGTACTTTAATGTATTTAATGTCACATCTTTACTTCTTGTGAGACTGCTGAGGTATTTCAGCAGCTTCCTTATTTGTTTCTGGGGCAATCAGGAAGTTAATAATCCATGTCACACTCCCTCACAACTACTGAGCTCCTCCTGTTTCTCCCACTGCATCGTGGGGCCTCCTCTCTCCTCAGCTGGATTAGCTCCTCCAACACTCATCCCCAGCACCACTTAAACTTGCACATGGGAAACTGAGGCAAGTGCTATGGAATCACAGAACCATGGAATGGTTTGGGTTGGAAGGGACCTTAAAGCTTATTTAGTTCCCTCTCCCTGCCATGGGCAGGGACACCTTGCACTTGACCAGGTTGCTCCAAGCCCCATCCAAGCGATGCTCCCAAAACAAAGTGGTTAAATACTACAGAAAACAGAAACTGGCACTTGGCTGGAGGGGGACTAAAGTTTTATGTGGTAGTTTCATAAAATCATGGAATGGTTTGGGTTGGAAAGGACTTTATTTTCTAAGACTATTATTTAGTTTCAACAAAATGTGCCCATAATAGTCTGCCAGTCAGATCTTAGACAAGCAGTTACAGATACTCAATCCTCAATATATTTATGAGGTTATGTGATTAAGATATTTTAATTAAATGACTTCCACGTCAGCAACACACCCTGTCCATGGCTCTCCAACAATCACAGCAGTATGCTCAGGACTAACACTATCCAAACTGACAGAATCAGAGCACCACCACGGCAGATCTGCTTTCAGGCTCAGCTCACCACTACTCACATGACTTCATGGGAATGCAGCAAACACAGAACAAAAGCGAAAGAAACTAAAAATGCAAAAATGCTGGTGTGAAAGTTGGTGAAAAGCTTTACTTACCAGGCTTGCCTGTTTTGTTTTTGCAAGCAAATAGCAAGAAGCAACGAAAACGGAAGCAAAATAGAAAATCGGGAATTGTTAGGAAAGCAGCAAATAAGTAATGCAACAACCTGTAATGCACAAAGCATAACATCTATTTGTTTTTCACAAGGAGAATTTCATAATGTATTCAAAAGTACAAGGATACATTTTTAAAAGGAAAAACAAAACCAAACCTCCATTAGAAATCCGTCAGTGAAAAGGAATTGGGACGGGGATTTTGGCAGGGGGCTGTGGGTGGCTGAGATCCAGGTGTGTGTGGGGTGGGGTTCAGGGAACACTGGGGTCACACAGGCTCTGCCCAGTGGCAGTCAGTGCCACACGGTCATGAGCTGTAAAACAGGGGCACCAGGCACAAAGCAGCAGCACGAGCAGCAGGCTGGCCTGGAAAGCCTGGTCTGTTTTCTCCCCCACTTTTCAGTGCAAACTGAAATGGGTTAGGGGTTGAGTCAAGTGTAAGAAAAAAGGAAAAAAAGTTAAAGCACCAGTAAAAAAATACGCCAAGAGACAGCAAGAGGGATCTCCACACTGACAGCTTGCAAGCTCTGGCTGCACAGAGTGTGGCATGAACCAATCACATCAGTAAGTTGGGTAATACTGGGTTCTATGTACATATGACAGCAGATACTAAACCTTCCACAGCCCTTGAAATCAAAGGCAATTGCTGTTTGCAATGCATGTTTTCAGTGCCTTTAGAGGCAAACATAGACAGTCATATATTCTTAATATGGGATATTTTCAGTATTCATTATATACACAAGCCAACCCACAAAAAGCTCAGAAGGACTATCAACCTCATTGAATATTCATCAAAGGGATTGGTGAAATTGCTTTACTGTGCAGTGCCCTTCCAAGAGGGCTGTATAAATAGTTCAGAAGGGTTAAATGATAAATAGACACAGCACAGTCATTTCTTTTGTTAAGATGCATACTCTGCTTTAGCACTGAGGCATTACTGTGACAGCAGGTCAGTGAAGTACATGCAGATAGCAAACACACACACGTGTTTTCCTCCACGTGTGGATTCGGATGAGTGAATTCCTCCATCAGAAGGGACAGCAATTTACAAGAAATGGCATGAGAAAGTGGGACAATTAGACCAAAAATTTACATTAAATGCAGGGAGAAGCCTCACATTTAACGTGTCACCATGCTGTAGGATTTGCATACTGCTCTAATTAACACACGCTTTCCGTGTCGCTGTCGTTGGTTCAGTTCCTTTGCAAACACACAGCAAATTAAACTGCTCACAGCCACAGCCCTCAAAAACTCACCACAGCGCATCTGAGAGACTCTCATACTCTGAATTTGAAGTTTAAAGGTCTATTTACTCAGTGGTCAATGGCCCAATGCTTTAATTATCCTTCATTTCTTTGCAACAAGGGGAAGAGGCAATGGTGGAATGTACTATGTACACTAGGGCTGTGCCTTTGCTTCAGGGCCCCTATTGGACTGCAATTTTGAAATTTAACTTTTTTAAAAATCTGTTTCTCAAAAATGGAATTTGAATTTATCTGTTGCTAACTGTGTGCATGGCTTGGGAAAAATGGACAGGTCCTGTGTGTGTCCATGTGACTGGCCAGGTTCAGGGTCAGAGCCACACCAGGGTATGTTTGGGGTAAATCAAAATGAAGTAAGTTCTTTGCATACTCTGGTCACTCCTAATTTAACATTTGCACGATGACAGTGACAGACACCATGTCAGAATGCAGTGAGTTGGCTCAGTTGTACACACAAAAGGCAATGGAGGCATAAGACCAGAGAGAATGAAGCCAGGCATATTATTAGTATTTATTATTCATTATTATATATTTCATTGATTATTTTATTTATTATTGTCATCATTCTCATAACATTTATTTATTTATAGGTCCATTTTACCCTTCACTTGAAAGGAAATGGCTGAAAATTCCAGGAAGGCAGCAGAGGTACCACACATTGATGCTCTTCCCAGCAATCTCGGCCTTGGAGACCCCACAATCCCACTCAGACATTCGCCTTTCTGGGAAACAGCTCCAGCTGAAGCAGCACAAGGCAGCACAAGCCACTGGTGCTTTCTATAGCCAGACTCATGAAAAGAGCTTTAGGAATCTTACAGGAGGCTTTAAAAATCACATCCCAGGGGCCGGACCTCCCGTGCCGAGGAACCGCACGAGCCCTGCAACCCTTGGTTTTGAAGTGCTATGGCACATAGGGTTTTTCACTTGTGGGACATGCTGTTAGCAAAGGTGTTTTTTAATTACTGAGAGGCCAAGCATGTCATAATTTAGACCTAAAAAGAGACCCCTGTGTCTGTAAGCAACTGGAGAGGTGGATTGGCCACTCATAACCTCCCAGCTGGGATTGGAGTTAATCTCGGTTTTGGTCTGATCGATGCACTTAGCCCAGATAATCCCTGTTGTTGTGAAGAGCTAAGTTTGGTATCTGCCACTAAACAGCTGGGAGCTGATGCCTAAGGGGTTTTCAGGTCACTGGAAGTGTCTCCTGGAGAAACCCACGAATTTGGGGCAGAGCATTTGAAGGTGTTTCCCGTGGGTCAGTTTGCTTTGCTGCAGAAGGGAAAGCCCTGAGCTCTCCGTGTTACCTGAACTGCCCCTGGGGCTGCTGGCTGGAAAACAAAGCCCTGACTTCTGCTTACACTGGTGTCCTCAGATGCATTCACAACTCCCTGCAGCATCAGCAGCTGCAGCCAGCATCAAAATGAAGCCCAGGGACTTCAACCAGGGAGCATCTTTCAGAGCAGGAACACCTACCTATCATCTGAGCAATCGTCTTCTCATATTCCGAAACTATTTTTCTGTAAGAGGGGGAAAAAAAAAGAAGAAAAAACTTTGGCAAACAACACCATTGCTCATGCATACTTAGAAAATAACGCTATCAGTAACTGACCTGTGGTGTTTTTAAGAGATACAGAACCCCATTACACTTTTATATGTTCTTTATTGCCCGACTAACAAATAAAACTGACAATTTTAACATTCCACCCGATTTTTCATTCTCCATGGAAATCAATAAAGGTCAGAGAAGGAAAAAGAGAATGCTTTGAAACAAAATTCTGGCTTTTGGAACATCATCCATCATGATTTAAATATAAACATAATCACAATCACAGTGGTCTAACTGAAGAATTACAAAGAGCCTGATTTTTCCATTACTTTCTCCCTTCTCCTCCGTATTTGTGTTTGTTTAATATAAAGTTTAAGTAAACTTATAATTGGTAGCAAGTAAAGCTAACAGGAGTACAGTTGGCCGTCACCCAAAATATATCTCATCTTCTAAATGAATCTTCTCATGGCTAAATGATCCATTACCACCTAAAAGAACATGATCAAAATATTCAACTACGTAGCACAAAATCCATCATGCCATTTCCTCAATCTGTTTTTGAAGCAGAAGTGGCAAAACATTACTTCTAAGACTATTTTATTTCATATACTCACGGCAGGGCTTTGAATTTCCTTCTTGAAAAGAGGTTAGCCAAAATAAGCAGATTAAATGTGATTTAGAAAGATGATCCATCCCTTCCCAGAGCCAAATAAAGCTAATGAAACGAGACTAGCCTGATCTGTGCTTTGATTCATGAGCCACACAGGACCGTCTACAAAAAACAAAATTACCCCACACTTCATCTGAAGTGGATATCCAAAACAGTTCACTGGAGTTTGAGTACACCTCTTTTGAAACTCGCTTTCACTTGCTCCATTTTTAGAGCTCTGCTGCAGTTGGTGAGGTTATAGAAAGGATATGGGAAAATCCTGAGACAAAAGTCAGTAAGGAAAGGAAAAACTTGCAGAGCTCCCAAAAAACTGATGCAGTAATTCCAGTACTGCCTCAAAACTGTACCACAGACAGAGCCCAGACCCCTGGGAAGGCCACCTGCCCCAAAGGTCAGCAGCTTCTCCCCTGCCCTGGTCCTGCAGAGCACCCAGCAGAGCAGGGGCTCTATCCCCGTGCACTGGGATTTTTCCTTTCAACCACAAATGACACTTTGGAGAGCAAAGATAACAGCAAGGATTTTCCCCTAAAAGGAAGGGTTTGGTTTCATGTCCAAAGAAGATTACCTCAAAAGCCTGCTGTAAGCAATAAGGATTTTAAAGCTCTGTCATACCCTTGTGACAGGAGGCACCTTTAGGAAGTTTTATCATCCTAGAAAATGAAGCCAAGGACTTCGGGTACTCAGGGAAAGGAACACAACATTACAACACTGCAGCACTTCCCAGGGAAGAATTTCCTCCAGATTCGTGTCAAAGGCCTCCTTCAGTCAAGCAGACTAAATAATGGTCATTACAGCTGGGGAACCAAAGGATGCTGTCACATCATTCCTCTTTGGGAGGGCACATCTTAAGCCCAGTTTGACATGTAGCATAGGCTTAAATTTTGCTATTTTAGACATTCAGTCTATTTACTGACTGCACATTTGTAAGTCATAAAAACACCAGAATCCAGGGCTACAGAGGGTCTAAGAGGTCATCTGCTTGGCTCCCCTTACAGAGTCATAAGCAATCAGACCTCCAAATAACCACAATTAAATATTTCTAGCCTGCCTCTGGTTGTACTCTCGGATTATGGTACAGCTCACTGTGGTTTAGCTCTTTGACAGTTATTGCATTATTAAACCTTCTCATTTTGGCTTCTGTTCTCTGGAGTGGAATTTCCTCCAGACTGATGTTTTCCTGGAAACTTAGATGAATTCAGGATATTCCAGCTAAGGTACGCAGGACATGGGTACAGGAGCACTGCTTCTCCTTCTCTGGGAAGTGATGCTTTTGTGCTTGCAACTCTAAATAATCCCTTCACTCCCTGCTTATCATTATGTCATATCTCATTGCTGCATCTCTAATTTACCACACATGGACTGTTTGAACATTTAAACTTCCAAGAGAAATCCTTCTTTGTGCACATATGCGTATTTATCATTTTGTGACAATATTAGTCAGATTTTTTTCTTTTCATCCATGTGTTCCAGGCATGTGCCTGTGGGAAATTTGGCTTAGTTAATGTGGTTTTGTTTCAAATCAGACTTTATGGGGGGGTGGAGACACACACAAGAAAATTCCCGTGAGGAAGATGAAGGTGCAGATCTCCAGCGTGCCAGCTGCTCTGTGCCACCCCTGGCTCTCCTTCCACGAGGAGCCAGCCTGGCAGTACCCACTGGCAGCCAGCAGACACGTGCACCCTGACCCAGAGCAGCCCAAGCACCACACTTGAGTGTGTGCTGCATGCTCAGACATTCCTTACAATCCCTCATTCTGTTCCCTCCTTGTTTTGCCCCTCAGTTTGACTGCTCACAGCCGCTCCGTTCTGTTGCTCCTCATTAAGCATTTCAGGGCTATGCCAGGGCTTTGTTCCCTCTCCCAACAGAGCACAAGGGAGGTGAGAGAACTCAGCTGGGCACTGGGAGGTGGCAGAAAAGAAATAAAGAGGCTGCCCTTGCCTTTTGCAGATGCTTCTCTTAAGATGCTTTGGCTCAGAGCCCTGTGCTGCCGCTATTCCAATCTGCCATGTGCAATTCCTGGCATCCATGCCAGCGTTTGTGGAGCTCTGCACTGCAGTTCCCTTCTACTCTCACTCCCTGAGTACAGTGTTCCTGGATAGAAGCAGCGATTGCTTATGTAGGTCATTGCTAGATACAGAGTTTAGCTTCAAATCACTGAGGCTCTTCATTTTGGGAAGAAGCTGGTGCTAGAACAGAAGGGATTTTTAAAGAAAATTCAGCCTCAGAAGTGATTGTATAAATTATTACTTACAGGAAGGATGCTAAAATAATCTGACAGTTTCCTTTTATTTATGAGTTAAGAGGGGGGATTTTTTTTTTCCTGGTTTTGAAGGTAGAAAATAATAAACTTCAAAGGCTCCATGAAATATTTTATACATTCCCTTCTGCAGCTGATGGCTTTCTCAGAATCAGATCGATGAGCAGGTCAAGCTCACTGTTTTGTCCTTCTTATGGTCCTACCAACAGTAAAAAAAAAAAAAGCTGAACCTTTCAACTGACTAAATGGGAGGCATCAGTGCTTCGCTGAGCAGCACTGCTCACATCAGCCACCACAGGGATTTTGTTGTCACCCTTGCAAGTGGTAGGACCTGGGCTGGAAAGGAAGGTCAAACCATGTTCCAGTATACAGATATTTAATGTAATAGAGGCAGGTTTGCAAGAGAAACACAATGGAACAGATACAACCAGAACAAACTGAAAAGCTCAGGGTTCTTCTGTCAGCTCTCAAGTGGAACAGCAAAAGCCAAGACAACTATTGCTGAACTAAAATCAACCTTAGTGTGTGCACAATTAAAAATCATCTTAGTTCAAAGAAAAGGGTGTAGAATAATCTCCCTGAAAGCCAACACTCAGAGTGATTCTTTTACAAGAAATGCTTTTCTACTGACACTGGGCTTTGATTTTTACTGTTAAACAACTGTTTACAATGATGTCCTGGAGAGAGCCTGTACTCATAACTGTCTGCAAACCTGAGACTCTCTGACAGTGTGATCAGTGACAAGTTAACAACCCACCTCATTTCCATCACTTCCCTCCTGCTTTCTTCATATTTCTCTTTCCACTCAGACACTTCTCTTTCCTTGGCCACAATCTGAAACAAAGGAAACAAACGGTAAAAAACCCACTGGATTGTACCCATTTTTAAATTACTATCATTAGCCAGACTAATACAATACATAGCTTTGTAAAATACATAGCTTTATTTCTATTTCAAGCATGTTACCATTTTTATATGATTACATAGCAACGTGAAGATGCACAGAGTACACCTGAGGTCTAAACACATAAAGATTTATTTTCATGTAATATCTGCTTTTCACTTATGTAAAACAGGAAAGAAGGAAACAACAAGGGGCACCGGTTTCCCAAATGCTGGAGAGAGTTACCTCTGCTCTGGCGAGCCGCAGTGCAGAGTCCAGGTCTTGCTGGGGGTAGAGCAGGGCCGCGGTGCTCTCCGCGTCCGAGGCGCCGATGCGGGAGTACAGTGCACTTTTGGAGATGGAAACATCTGCTGGGATAGCAGGTTCTCTCTGTGTGTTTGGTTTTTTTAAATACAAAGAAACGAACCATTAAATAGGTGTTTAGCTCGTGTGTTTCCTGGGTGCAGTGCTAGGCACCCGGGCTCCCGAGCTAGGACTAGAGTTGTGTGCACCTCTGAATTACAACAGCAGTAACACCCACAAGGAGCTCTGAATTCAGCAGTCATAAAATATATACATTTAAGATCCATAAGTGGCACCAGAAGACTCATATTACCTTTATAGAGAGAAAATAAAGACAGTGCTTTGCCATCAATATTTTAAGGCCTTATAACACGTACTACTTTTCACCAAAACATCCACAAGAAATGCACATCAGCAGAAAGAATCAGAATTGAAGGCAGAGGGCTTGTTAAGGGGAATTCTGCTTCCATAAAAACAGATCAAGAAACCAGAAGCAAAAGGACAGCTCCCTTTCTTAGATGTGACCTGCCAACACATGGAATCTATCATAAAGAACATCACACAAGAAGAGTGAATATGGAGGTGACACTGCTGCCCCACTGGTGTTCAGCATGCAGTTAGTCAGTTAAATGAGGCTTTTTTTGCAGCTGTCAATTTTGCTCATGTCAGCAGCTCAGATTAAACAGGGGAGAGCAGCATGTGAAATGAGGAGGAGAGCAAAAAACAGGTACAAGACACTGAGATGCAGGAGATGTCTCACAAACAACTCTTGATGCAAACAACCCAAGCTACAGCATGTTAAAACTGAGATTTTAAAAGTTAGTTCAGACAGAATCACAGAATGGTCTGGGTTGGAAGGGACCTTAAAGCTCATCTTGTTCCACCCTCTGCTACTGGCAGGGACACCTTCCACTATCCCAGGTCCACTAAGCCCCATCCAGCCTGGCAGCCACAGCTCCTCTGGGCACTGCCAAGCCCCCACCACCAAATCCACAGAGAGGGCTGGACCATGAGTGGGGAGGAAACTCAGGTTGATCAATGCCTTTTTCCATCCACTGACGGAAATGGATATTCACATCCTGTTTTTCTGGTGTAGCATTTCTTTGCTGCTGAAAAGGGGATAACATATTTCTCCAGTTTAGTTGTGCATAAAACAAGATATTCTGTTCCCTCGAGTTCACTAATGTAGTACCTTAGTCTTCAGGCTTTATCTGCTATAATGAAGAGTAGTAATCAAGAGTTTTTCAATTATTTTTTTCCATAAAAGAGAGGAAAAAGAAATATTATTGTAAAAGAGGTTTTCAGTTTTTCAGTTGTTTGTTTGTTTTTTAAACAAAATAGCAGGGTCACACTCTACTGATTGAGGCACAGGAATGTGAAACGGAGTAGATAACATCTGGATAAATGTTCAATCCTTATTAGTTTCAACATCACATCTTCTTGTCTCAACATTGGTAGAGGCAATTTTGCCAGATGCTATTCCATAAAACATTCACTTCCTCACAGTTCTTCCATGCACTGCCTCGAATCACAGAAAGCATCCAAACCCACTGTTAATTTTGTTGCAATCCCTTCTGAGATCTCATATCACACCTGACTGGAGAAGCTGTGTTAAAAATTACATACAATGCTCACAGGACCAGATGTTCTGGGTATCACATCTGTAGAAAACATGAAGAAACACTAACAACCTTAAAAGACTAGGCAAGAAAATTTAATTAGAACAAGAATAAGCTAAACAGTACTTACAGAGCACCACAATGTACCTTCATTTATAGGAGACTCTTACTAATTTGCTTTGTGGTTTTTTGTTTGTTTTTAAACCCAGGAGTCAATTGACTATTCTAGGATTTATGGAGCAGGCCATCCCTTCCCTGGTTTAGATGTCTTTAAATATGAACACCCAAAATAATGATCAATTCCAGCATAATTAGGAGGTGCCACCTCAAATCCCGTGGATTTTCCTAATGGGGTAAAAAGCATGCCAAGATCGATCAAAACTGCATGGCCTGTGCTCTTAAAAGTATCTCCCAATGTACAACAATTAAATAGGAAAAATATACACCTGAGACACAAGCTCAGACACCTCTGTAAATGCATAAATACAAAAAATGTACTTTAGTCCCTCCTCAATCACAAGGCAAGAATAACTGAGAGATAAAAAAGAGCCACTAGATCATCAAAGCTGTCCTCCAAAGAAAGGCCACCCCTCAGATCGAGCTATTGAACTTGCATCTGTCACATTTCAAAAGCCTCCTGCAGCTTAATTTGCTGGATCTCATAAAGAGATTGGTGGAAAATATTCATTGTGCCAAAAAACCTACAAATTTCCTCAAGCTCATATAAAAACATGTCAAAGTAACTGTCAGGATGATGACAATTTTTAAAGGAAAAAAAAAACCATTTAAGGCTTTTAATGCATACTTGTAGGGTTTTTTATATAGTGCACACCACCTCACTAATACAGTTGTTTTCTCTAGTTCTCTTTGCATTTAAATTGTACAAAACAATAGCAATAACGACATGCAAAACAACTTAAAATTTCCAAAAATGACTATAAAAACTCTTGGAATTTAACCACTGAGCAGAAATGCTTGTGGTAGTGGTCCAACCAATATTGCCCTAACTCTGGGAACACCTTGCACCAGTCACAACTGGGCTCTCTGGCAGGAGTAACCACTAAAAATCCCCATGGTTTGGCTTCAAAAAGCCAATTTTACAACAGCTCCCAACTGATGCACAACTGAGCAACTGTTATCTGTTGCCTGCAAAATATTCCTACCCTGAGAAAATAACAGAATCTGACCAACAGGATGATGGTATTACCCAAAATAACCCAATAATAATGCTTTAACACCTAATTGCTGAGAAGGTAAGCAGTTAATTGGGGTAATAATCAGCGTGGGGATTTGTAAGTCACTAAACCTTGCACAGAAAGATTAGAGTCTTCAGGGGAATTACTACAAAATGTAGGTCACTGCAATCTTAGTGTAAATATCTGAGGGCTCAACACGTTTCTCCTCTCCCCAGCACCTTTCAGAGAAACCAGATATCTGACCAGAAGGGGAACAAATGCACATCCATTAACCAGCTGCAGTTATCTCACTTCCAGGAGGTCAAAGTGGAAAAAAATAGAGAAATGGGATGAAAATGAAAACTGGGTTTTTATCACAGCATTTAGAGGAATATGTGTTTAGCCCTGCTGGAAATGAGGTTGCCCTTTGCAGGCACTGAAATGCTGCTCAGTTCTGTATGGAATGATCGACTCTGTAACTAATTGATGTGTGTGCAGACAGGTCAATGCAGGCCAAGTGAGACCTACCTGTGCTTGCAAATACATGGAAAGGCAAGTATAACCCAAGCATAAGTCTTCTGCTTGTAAAGCTTTTGCTAAAATCAATGGCATTGCTGTTTGAATGAAATATTCCTCCTCCACTAGCACGAGAGCTCCCCAAATCCATGATGCACTGATTCCATTTGTGCCCATGGCTTTCCTTTCCTTGGATCCTATTTCAACACCCAACTCTCCATCACCTCAGCATCCACAGGGTGCTGGACACAAACCCTATTCAAGTTGCCCCTATAAAAAAATGGCCTCAGGACATCCAAATGGAGACTGTTCAATAGAGGAGTGTTAATTCATCTCAACACTGGAAGACAGAAATATCTGGCAATGTAAAAGCAAGTGACTGGTCCTTCTGCTGCTGAAGTCTGTGACAAATTTGGGAGTGGCCAAATAACTTCTCTCTGCCTGAGAACAACAAACTGCACGTCCTTATTCTCACTCCTAGTGCTAACACAAAATACTTATATTTAATCTTCATTTTAGGTGACCTAACTTGCCACAAGAAGTGCTTCTGTCTTTATTTATCACCCTGCTCTCGTTACCTATCATGTGATGGTTTAGCAAATGTTAAATGTAATTACACAGCATCCAGGAAAGAAGAGAGGCCAGCCATCCAGAAGGGAATTCTGCCAGTAGCATCCAAATTTAAGTCACTGCAGTCATCTGCTGGATTCTATTCTACTTAATCCAGGCCATCAGTCACTGTAGGTCACAAGGGGTGTCATCATAGGCTAATTTAACACCAGCAACTTCCCACTGAAATAGCAAAGTTATGCCAGGAGAAAAGTCCTCCCCAGCCTAACATGACACCCACGGTATCTGCAAGAATTGCTGTGACTGGACCCACACAGGGCTTTGTGAACATCAAACTGCTGCCAGTTCTCTCTCAGAGGGGGGAGTTTTGCCTGTTTTTCTCTCCTCATCTCTGCTTATCACTTTGCTGTCTTTGTTTCACAGATTAAGGACATTTTCTAAAAGGCCACATGAAATCCACTCCCCATTTCCAAGTTCTGAGGAGTTCAAGACTTGTTCTAGATAAAAGAAGATGCTGTGATGATGTTAAACAGCATCTATAAAATGTAGTTCCACATTCTATAACATTTCTGGAGCTCAGAATCTCCCCACGGCAACCCACAAGTATTCACCAATACACAAACCCATTCTCTTCAGTCTAAGATGGTACAATTTGTCAGTTTCTGACTCATTGGCTGGTTGCAAAAATGCAGATTTTTAACAGAAGTTTTTTGTATAACCCATCAAGAGCATCTATGTATTATGTGTTTCTTCTTGGGTGTTTCCTGGTGCTGGAAGGGCCTGAATGCTGCATGTTCCAGCAGAGTGCTGGGAGGACAAGGAATTTTAAATAGAATAAGGAGGTGAAGAGGATCTAGAGAGGATCCCACCTCATTCTCTTCCAACATCTGCCTCTCAGGGCAGCAGAACAAGGGGACACAGTCACTTAGAGAAAAAATGTTATTTTTGTTTTTCCTTCTTTGTTCTTTATGTTCCTTATCAGAAGTTTCAGCCTGGTTAGTCCTTCTAAGGAAGGTAACAGCATGTTTTTCTTAATGAAATAAAAAGATTGTAGCCACATACCCTAAAATACTCTTAAATACTGTGAGGAATGTGTTTACCACAGTAACTGTATGTGCCCAATGGAAACAGCTGGCTTGAGGGCTATTCAAGGTATGTGAAATAAATCAAATGTGATCATTGTTTTTGCAGAAGAGTACAGTTAAAAAAAAAAATCTTTACTTTTATGAAATAGCTACTTAATAATGACCTGATCTTCAAAGCACCAAGAAGCTCTACCCTATAACCAGCCCAAATGTTGCGATGCAATGAACTCCACACGATTTAGGATTGGGCAAAAGACTTCCCACTGACTTATGAATGGACAGCAGAAGAGGAAGGTCACTGGAGAAGGACATTTCAGAAGCACATTCCCCTCATTTGGAATGAAATGTCTCACTGCAACAGGACACTGCCATGCCCTCAGCATGACCCATTCAGCTGATACTATTTCCCAAGAAAGCCACTAACATTCCTGGATTTACTTTTTTGGCTTCCCCACCCCCCTCCCAAGACAGTGAGTTCCACATGCATCCCTACAGCAGTGCAGAGCATCACTCTGAGGCTGAACTAGCCAGCATGACCTGGAAATAGTGATAAAAAAAAAAAGATTTAGATCTTCACGAATAAAGACACATTGTGTTGGGAGGCCTTTTTTCCTTGCAGCCCTTCCAACCCTGCTGCAGTCCCTTTCTTCAGAAGCCTGAGGGCAAGGCTGACTGAATTCCTCACTTCCAAACTTGGAGGGTCAAAGGTGTCTGACTTCAAGCTGAAAATACCAACAAAGGACAAAATCTCCCTAGGGCCAAAGTAGGCCTGGTATTCTTTGCCATCAAATATTTTAGGACAAATCTTGCTGCAGAGAAACGACAAACCACCTGGACTGCAGCATCCATCTCCTGCAAAAGGAAGGCTGCTGCTCCTTGCCTGTTGTTAATTCGGGTGTGAGTAGGGCGGGTGACAGCGTTCCCGTGTCAGCTCTGCTGCCAGCATGCTCCTGGTGTCCCCCCAGGCTCCTGGAGAGCCCCAATCCCTGCTCCAGGAAAAGCAGCACTCGGCTCCTCAGGCTGTGCACACTCACACACGCAGGGCAGGCACAAACCAGGTACCTTGGAGCGCAAGGAGGAGAGGGCAATCTGCCTGGCTAACTTCAGGGCTTCTATCCTCATGGCAGCAAACTCTAACTCCTCCTGTCAAGGGTGTGGTGGGGAGTCACCCACAGGGGAAAAAAAGGTCATAAGAACACGGTAAAAATGTTGAACACACTCAAAAATGGGATGTTAGATATTAACGTAGAATTCCGACAATTCCTGGGTGACGAACGCACCATGAATTCCTCTAATGACGAGGACAGTGACACAAAACTCCAGGGGTTGGTGAGTTTTGAGGTAGCTGCATAGACAAATAATTTTTATTAGGTGATCTGCCTGAAAAATGCTTTGTGTAAAAGAAATGTTTTTTGAGGCTAAAGCTGTTTTTCCACAGACTCTTCTTCCTTCACTTCCATTTCATGTGAATTTATGCCAGACACTGGTCTCAATTCAACCTTGGCTGTTTTAAAATTTCACTATAAATATTCTAGAAAATACGTCCTGACATACAGAACTGGTCTGCAGATCAATTTGCTTCTCCTAGAAGAAAACATGCCAAATTCCACATTAGAGAAATTGCTAGAAAAACAAAGCCTGATTTTCACTTCAACAGAATTAGGTCCTAAATCTCAAAAAATGAACCTATGCATACAGGCTTCCTAAGGCCAGGTGTCAAGACAACTCTCCACACATCAAATCCTGTGTTCAAGCTTAAAAAATTTGCTTTGTAAAGACATCAGGAGAATATACAGATTAGAGGTACAGGATAGGTGTTGATGAAATTAAAGTTCATGTATTATATGAATTATATGAGTTATATCAAAATGTCTTTGTTCCTTAAGTCTTTGAAAGGGCAAAGTTACTTTGGAAAGAATCAAATAATTATTTGAATTCTTTTCCACATCCCCTCCGAGCCTCCCTCCACCCCTCTCAGATGAGGCAAAGCATTCCTCTGCCTGTGTATGGACCAACAGAAGGAAAAGTGACATTTATATTTCTGCTACAAACCTGAAGTTTCTGAGCAAATACTGGGGGGTTCTTTTCTGCTAAATCAGGATCTAGATATTCAGGCTGATCACATATTGAGGTTTTCTTAGATATCCTATTGAGAAGAGCATCAGCAGAGACAAAGGAGTCTTCAGGAGATGTCTGAAGGGTAAAGAGGATATCGAATAAGCAACAGAGATTTTGCCCAAGTAGTTCAGGCCAAAAGCAAAATGCGAAATTTCTGCAGGAAAACGATTCCCAAACTCTTATCATAAATGACTTACTATTTCAATAGCCTCTGGAGTTGTTCCTAGAGTCATAGGCTCTAGGTCTTTCTGCTTTGCCTTGTCAGGGGACTGTAAGTGTGCCTCTTGGCTGGCAGCTAGGACCCGGGAAGCTGGATGGGGTATTTTCATTCCAGAGGACTGCTGGGCTTCAGGGTCTTCAAAACTTGACCTGGAAAAAGATTGTGTACAGGCTTTCAGGGTGGAGCACAAGGCCTTCACAATTCTGCTTCTGGTAACAGCTAAGCAGGTCCTCTTCGTCACTTTCATGTGTATATAAATATATAAATATATATATATACACACACACACATTGTTTCAACTCAATTTTACATCATTATATCTTGTAACACTTTGCAATATCTTTTCAAAGTAATGCACTGGAGACATCTAAATAAAATCAGTTCCATCAGAAATGTTACATTCCTTCAATAGTTCTCACTTGCATTTTTACCCCTTTCTCATTGTGACCGACCTCTCTCCCAACAAACCACTCTTACTTACAAGAACAGATGTCCCTAGCAAGCAAAATTATTGGAAGTAAACACAACTCCCACATCCTGGTCTTAAAAACAAGAGCCCTTGTTCAGAAAACGCATCCAGGAAAAGCCAAGAGAAAAACTGCAATTAGGAGATTTCCAGATTAACATGAAAATTACCTCAATGTCTGAGGAAAAGCACTTTTTTAAGAAGCCACTGTCCAGTGAAACAGTTGCCACTGTGACTCTTTTTAGCAAGAACATGAAGGAGAAAGATATGTCCTTATTCCTCCCCATTACAAAACTTGTGTATGTTTGCCCTCTATTCTCTATCATATGTGTACCCAGATGGGAATCTATTTTTAAACAAACAGCTTGGCAACACAGAGGCAGAGAGAGGAAGAACTGCCTTGTGTACGTGCTCTGAGGGCAACCCACTTCCCTGACATCCTCTTCCACTGCTCACAGCGACCTACCCTGAGCAGGGAGTGGTGGAGTCAGACAATCTCATGGGAGGGGATTTCACTGGGCTCTCCTGCTGTGCATCAAACATGAGGTACAAGGACTGTTTCTTCGGGGTGCTGTCATCCTGCTGGCAACAGAGAAAGAGAAACTCATGAAGCAATTCAACCGTTCTCCATTAATTCAGGTCACTGAAGCCTTTAGTGAGCAAATGACTTGACAGAAAACTGATAATACAGGGCTGTAATGATGATACTGAGATGAACCCTTGCAGGAAGAAACCACTGAAGAACAAAACCTAAACAGTTCACTCTTTGTAGTGTCACTTGTTCTCCCACTCTGGGGTTAATCAGACTTCTGGTCCTGTCAGGCAGGAGGCATCTCTCAGCTGAGGGTGTTACTAAAACATCCATTGGAAATTCTCATTGGTTTAAGCACCACATGCCTAATTTTCCTAAGTTCCCGTGTGAATATGCTCTCATTGAATCTAGTCAAGCTATCAAATCCATAGATTAAGAAGAAGTAAGGCAAAACAAGTGATAACATGTAGTTCTGCATTCCATACTTCACACTAATTCTGTTTCTCTCCTGATTCCCTCCAGCTTGTTCAAAGTTTTACTCTCAGTTTCTGAATATTCTGAATACTCTCAGTTCAATAGCTAAAAAGGCAGCTCTGCACTCTGCACTGCTGGAAATACTGACTGGCTTTGAATCTCCAGAAAGAACTACTATGATGTCCCCTTAAAAATAAAATAATAAAATAGAACAAGCTTTACAGGATACAGGACAACAAAGCACAGGCAATTTACCCCAGTTATGCCAATTTAAAGGAACTGGTTTTGCAAATCTGCTGCAGGTACATTATAATTAATTTAAAGGGTAGTGAGGCTGAGGGCATTACCAGGATAGTATATTATGACAAGGGAATGCAAATGAATGGAAATGGAAGTGAGAACTTACAGGCACAGAGGAGCCTATTTTCTCCATATACTCTATTTCATAGGAGTTGCCATATTCCAATTCTGCAACAGAAACAAAAAAAGGGGTGTTAATACATGCCATGACATGATTCTTGCAGAAGTAAATGAGATCTCTTCTCAGTTACAAGGGCCACTCCCACTCTGCTCAATACTTTCCTATGACACATTAAAAATAGAAAATACAGAGAGAAAGTAGAAGGTGAACTGATGTTCACTGATTTTCAACAATGAACCTATGACACATTTCAGGCAAATTAGCTTGCCTGAAAAGAACTCAGCTTTATCAATTTGCTCCAGGGACCAGAATATTAAGAAAGTCCCAGACTAATTTCAGAGCAGAGATAACTTTCCTCTATCATGGCATCTTATCACAGAAAACACATTTTTCAATAATTGGCAATGCTGATGCCAGTTTCCTTAAAAAAAAAATTTTAACAGCTGCTGAGAAATTAATTATTTTCTATTTCTTAATGTTTATCACACAATTAAGAACAACTACCATGGTATCACTGAAGAAAAAGATACCTAAAATACCTGAATGCTCATGGACCAGTGGTGAGACACCAGCCCAGCTTACTGGGTGTTTTCACATTTTGTTTTCAGAGAAAGAGTGTAAGGCAGGAAGATTTACCAAGAACCCTAAATCTAAAATTTAATAAAAATGCAAATCTTTACTGCTTCTCTACTTCTAATCCCCCACTTACACTGGAGGGAATAACCAACATTTCTTTCCAATCCATGGTCACCCAGTAGCTGATATAGAAGCAGGCAAATCTAACACAGGAAAACAGAGCACTTTTTCCTGCACCCAAATAAAACCATACTTTTTTCAATGACAACTTAATTTAAAAATTAAAAACATAATTAATTTGTCCTATTGCTGTACTTTATTCTGTTTACATGACTTAATTCAATAAACCACTTGCATAGCTTAATTTCCATTATAAATAAATTCTAAGGAATGGCACACTAGCATTTGCATTATGATAAAACCATGTGCTAAAATCCTTCTAGATTTGGGCAGCTTTTGAAAAGTAGGGCTTGCATTAGGAAGATGATAACCACCATTAAAATGTTTGATATTTAAAAAACAAACAACCCTGAAGATCATCTCTTGCCTCTTTTGTTGATAAGAAAAGTTCTAGAGGGTTCAACATGATTTTACAATTCTCACAATTTTTTTATAATAAAAAGCACTGTCCAAGGACTGTAATTCCACAGGTCATGTATTTTGTTAGACAGCCACTGAAGAGGAAGAGCCACAAACTCTCAGTACTTGATATATCGGGGATATTCACAGCAAAACTCGTAAGTGAAGAGAAAGCTGTAATAGCACACTCCTCACGTTTAAATTCCTAGCACCACATGTTTTTAATGGTAATAGGGAGCCAGGCAAGATGGACAACCTCCTGGTGTCAGATACCAGGAGAATCCTTCCTCACTCACTTTTCTTCCCAGTGAAAGCAAAACCCAAACTGGAACGATGAATTCAAACGCCCTATGAGGTGCAGAACTGCAGGAGAAAGCCTGAAATCCCAGGTAACAGCAGCAAGTGTTTGGGAACTGCCTTTCTGTATCCCATTTATCTACAGACAGCCCAGTGAGGTGCATCAGGAACGTTTATGGAGCAGCTTTATGCTCCAGAGAGCAATCCCTGAGCATCCAGGCTCGCTCACGGGCAGGAGACGTTCCGGCACTGTCCTCTGCTGGCACAGCCACAGGGATCCTCCACCTGCCTGCAGCACTGCAATCCCAATCCAAACTGACTGCTGGGACAACACAGATTTAACTTTGCTGCTGGGGAAAAAAAAAAAAAAAAAGGCAGGACACAGATGGAAATAGTCCAAGTAGAAACAAAAGGAATAACACGGCTGGCTGAACGCAGTTTGCTTCGTCTCACTGCTCTCAGGAGTCTCCAGCATAATTACTCTCCCTCCTCTCCTCCAAGACATCATCTCCCCTCCAAAATCTTAGGCTCTGCTTATCTCTATACATTCAAAATCACAAATGCCCAGGATATCCCACGAAGCAAGATAATTATCTTTTATAAACACGTACAACAGACTTACTAAGTGATGTCCTCCAACTCCTCCTACAAATAGCTGCAAGATTACATCAGAATTTTCTGCTAATAATTATGGCTGATTTCGGGTCTGTGCAACAGGAAAATGGCAGCAGTGCATGAAACAGATGAGGGCTGGATGCACTGGCTGGCTCAGGAGCTGGGCTGTGTCCCTACAAAAGCCGTGTTAGGTTACAGGGTAACACTTACACCGGGTGTCTGGGAGGGGTAAAAATATTCCCACTGAGAAACGGCCTTCAAATTACTCCAAAATTTCTCAGTGCTGCAGGAGCAAGACTGTCAAGGGGAAAAAATTATTATTTTTAAGAGATGTGAAAAGCGGAAGCATTGTTGATTATAATGAGCGTGTAATCTGAAACCCTGACTGTACCATGCAGCACACACGAGACAAGACAATTACCATTTAATTAGGAGCTTTGCTCACTTTCTTCTACCCACTTTGAAAGCTAAAATGATTGTTTCAGTCTCTTTCACTATTCTTTTGTTCCATTTCCTTCCATACAGTTTCTGTTTTATCAGATTCAAGGGGCTTATTTTCTAAAAAGTGTTTAAGTTATTTTTTTAAATACAAATAAAGGGAACTCAATGCCTAAAATTTATAATTTGACAATAAAGGCAAATGAATTAATCCAAACTGAAATACTTATCTGTTCAGAAGACTCAACAGATTTCTAAAAAGCCCAGGGCAAACAAACATATAAGCATGTGCATATGAACAAAAGCTCTGTGATTATTGTTGCCTTTTGATGTCAAACACTTTGACCTAAAAGTTTAGCAGTTCTAAATTAGGCATAAACTTAGACCCAACCTAAAATGGCATAATGCAGCTTTGATGGTAGACTGGGACATGGACTGAAAGGTTAGGGGAAACAAATGAATTCCAATCAAGAAGAAAAAGTTTAACCCAAGTTAAACTCAACCATGCTTCCCACCCACAAAGCTGAACATCTGCCTTTGGAGCAGCTGTTGCAAAGCACAATTCCCTCTGGTAGCCCCAAGAAAGGCCACACACAAATTTTCTTAATTCTGTCTCTTCCAAATTTCACAGACCTGGAACAACAGTTCTCTAAACAGAAACTCCCAGTTTTAGCTCCCAGCTGCTTATAGGAAGGTACGACAGGAAAAACATCGATAGGCTGATGGAGTAGGAAATTTTATCTGGAAATACAAATGGTAACTATCTTTTGCAGGGGATCTCCTGGACATTTTTATGCATAAAGACACCTGGAGGCCAGGAAGTTGGAGCAGAGATGGCATGTTAAGGGTCTTAAGGCAATACAGAAAATTTGAGCAGAATTTTAATACGGGATCTTCTCCCATCCAGGTTACGGAACAGGCTCAGGCAGAACTGGTAGTTCAATGACTCTGGAGCAGTATCAGACCTCAGTCTCTTGTGATGGCACTGAGAGAACATGTTGAATGCACAGAAGAACAACTCACACAAAGGAAGCAAAAGCCTTTCTCTGAAGACCCCTTTCATTTCCCTTTAAGCATCTTCTTTTCTCTTTCTTGAAAACTCAAGGCTGGATCACTGGGGTCTTACACTCAGCTCCCCATAATCACCACATTCCCCAGAGAGCATCATTTTTAGGGTTCCCAAATAACAGCCAAGTACAGGCCAACACCCCAGAGCAAACCAAACCCCCTCTGCCAGCGAACATCCCACCGGCTGGAGCACACAGTCCTCGGAGCACGCACCCTCCGTGGGAGAGCTGAACTTGGTCTCGTTGACGAAGGTGGACAGGTCAGAGGGCTGTGGGTAATCCTGCTTGTCCGTGTTCAGGTCCACAGTCATGCAGGTCCACTTCTGGCCCGTCACGGAGGACGCCAGCTTCTCCTCGTCCGTGGCGTGGACCACCGTGGAGATCACGGGCGGCGTTTCCGGGGTGGGCAGCGGAGTAGGATCCTGCAGACAACAAGAGCCAATTAATTCCATTATCTTCCATTAGCACATTGAAATGGCTAAATCTCTGAGTGCCTTCGCACCAACAGAGCCATCTTTCTAATTCCGTAATCTTTGCCGCAGCTCTGTATAAAATGCTTAATGGAAAATACTAACCCTCCTAGCAGCAAGTTTTCCCAGTATAACTAAGCTCTTTGATGATAAACACTTGCATTGCAAAGCTGCTTTGATAACAGGGAAGAAAGAAAATCCAGAGCTGTTTAAATCTGTTAGGCACTTGACACAAGTGGCACACATCACCCATCACTGAAGTCTCTGACTACCAAAACCGACTTTTTAGGCTTCCCTCCTAGGAGCAAACCTTCATAGGTCCACGAGGTCATGAACCCTTTGCCCCTTTCTTCACTTCTACGCTGTCAAGCAGCACAAATAAAAGGGCAGGATGGATAACAGGAAGAGGAACAGCAGTGTGGAAGGAGCTGTGCCACATCAAAGCAGTCAGGCCTTTGTAGAAGAACAGCTTTTGTTAACCTCTCTTCCAAGAAAACCACCTGCCAGCAGTTTACAACGCGGAATCAAACTATCCAAGCACATGTTCCTGGTAGATCAGCCCACTTGGTTTATTTCTATTTCCCTTCCAGCCCACCAATTTGATGCATTTAGTTGCTTACTTTCTAATCTAAAAATTCCAGGGTGGCTAGTGATGTCTAATTTTTCAGACAACTGACTTAAGGTATTTTTTCATCTCCTTGCTCTGTCATAACAGAAGGCTTTCCAAAGTACATTTGCTAACACTCTAACTGGAACTCCCAGAGCAAATACTGAATCTAATATATGTTGTATACACACTTGTAGAGGACAAAAGGTTAATGCCTTATGGTAATATTCCAATGTGCTGTACTTGGACATATACATATATTCTTTAAAAAAATCGCTTCTATCATTAAACATACAATTATACAACTAAAATCTCTTCTGCTACTAAATCTACAATTCTACAATTAAAATAATTAAAATTTTCCCTTTTTTGCCCCTTCAAGAACACATATTACATGCATCAAAACAAGGCAGCACTTTACCTGAGAAGGAGGATCTGATAGTGGGGATCTTTTTGGTGATTTTTTCACCCTAAATGTATCACTGAAAATAAAGTTAAAAGTGTTAATATGGTAATACCAGCAAGAATCGGGTCATTTCACACTTAGCAAGAGACAGCCACAGACAATGCAACCTCTGTAAGCCCTTCTCCAATAAAACCCCATCCATTTAGGCAGCAGCACCACAGAGAAACATGCCATGGGTACATATTCTTGTCATGCACTTGGAACAGGCCTCGATTCCCCAAAAGCTGAGAACAGCAGGATTGCCATATTTTTCATGCTAACCACTGACACATTCACAGAGCAGAGTTACTGCTCGGCTGCAATTCAAATCCCTGCTCCACCACCCTCAGTGGCCTTGTGGAAATGATTGAGCTTCTGGCTGCTTCAGCTTCCCATCCCAAAATTAGGTCTAACCCGCATCTTTACCTGAGAATTAAAACTGTGATAACTCAGGCAGTAAGCTCCAGTGACCCCAAAAATCAGTATGAAAAAACCTGGTATGCCTTAGGTGAACGACATAAAACCATCTGAGGGAGATGCTGTTCCCCAGACACCAGAACAAAGCTCTGTCACTACAAATGGGCACAACGGACCCTTTTTAAAACAAATACAACAAGAAATATGGCAATTCTGCTTCCAGTTCCCCTGACAGCTCACAGTGCAGACTGGGAACACGGACACTGCAGCCCTTCAAAATCCCCCAGGTTTCAATCAAGCAAAAGGAATGAAGGACATACATTATGTCATGGTGGTGTATAATAATGAATGCTGCCTTTATGTTTATTCACAATTGGCTGAAAATATTGTATAACCAGAATAAACCAATTATCTGTTCTCTTGATGCACATTGTCAGAGTCATTCAAAACCATTTATGTCACTGACTAGCAGAGGGAGAAAAATACCACAGCAAACTCACTGATAAAGACTTTAGGTTTGAACTGAGATGCAGTGGCAAAAATTACTGCCCACCAGCTCGACCCTGATCAATGATGGCAAGGTTAACACTAGAAATTCTAATGGTGGGGTTTCAATTGGTCGAGGGTAAATCAATACCACATCTAGAGGGGAAAGTCAATTGGACAGCTGGATATTGGTGTGTTCAATGCCATTAATTATCCGGTTATGATGCTAGAATTAATTAGGATAACTTCTTCCTTTAAGAAGGACAAGCACTTTATGCGGTATTTACAAAGGACTGATTGTACAACGTTGTTCAGTGGTAGAAATAAAACTTTCATATTTTAGCTCGAGGATACAAAATCCCGATAGTTTTTGAACGAGGATTATCTTTGATAGGCAACAGATAATGAGGCAACAGATTCCTCAAACTCATTCACAGTCAGGCATCTCACTTAAAATAGCTTTCATATGTGCAAGTGAAGTGAAATCATTAACATAAAAGCTTCATGCCGAATAATAACTGATCATGCTGCAAAATAAATAAGTAAAATTAAAAAGCCCATAAATCAAAGAGGAAATTTGAATTGTTAGCTTAGAATTACTTACAACAGAGAACATACAGACATCACATCTTCTACCATCCTAAGACAAATAAGACAAAGAAAAGAGAGACAGACAGAAGGAACTGACAAAATAGATTAACCTACAAATACTCTGTTAATGTTAATGTGTTAAGGCAATCTGATCATGCATATTTTCTACCTGTATAATCTTAACCCCTACTTTTTATTGTGAAATACATGAGGAGAAAAAAAACATTCATCAAGTCCTTCAATGTTTTCTAGTTCAATGTTATACTTTTGACACGCTTTCATCTTACAAAACACATTTTTCAAAGCTGACACCCTCAAGTTAAGTTCCTTTCAACACTCTTAACTGTCCTTGCCTTCCCCGATGGAGGCCACCTGCTTGATTTTCAAAACACAGTATTTGTTATTAAATGGGATGCAAAACTGCTCTTGAATGGCAGCTGAGCTGAAGGAGAGGGCACAGTTATTCCAGGTTTTGTCACGTTTGCTGATGTGTTATGACAGCCCAGAAAAAAGCTACTTGACCATTTCAAATCATTTACCCAGGTCAGGAAAGAAAATGACATTTCTTCAAACCCCAGCTATTTTGGTCCTCACCAAAACCTACCCTAGTGTTCTGACAGGGCAAACTGGTTTCCCCCAAACCGGAACCAAACCTTCCCAAACCGTTTAGGCTAAGAAAAGTTTTCATTTACTTCTAAGCTTGGCAGCTTCTGCTTGTCTCTCCTCACCTGCAGCGCTCATGACAGCCATCACCTTCCATTCCTAAAGAGCCTCCAGCCATCCAAGAGCTTCCAGAGCAATGCCCACACAAGCAATGTCTCTACAAACCACCTTTTTTTACTCATCACTACAAGCTGGTGCTGGGGAGGCATCAGCTTCTCTTTGCTCAGCATCACCTGAGCAATATGATTATCTCAGAGCAGCTCAGCGCTCAGGTAGATGGCCAGAGAGCAATTTGTGTCGAGCTGACATCTCTCCTCAAAACCTCATCTTTTCACAGGGAGGTCAACGCTCAGACTGCTGCAGGTTTCATTCAAGAGCAAAAATGGATTATTTTTATTGATTTAACACACGCAAGACTGAGCACCACGGCTCAGATTCAAAGTAGTACAAGCTTAGCAAAGGCTTGAACTCATGCGTGGCTTCTTCACCTCTAATCTGGAAATCGCAGCCTCTGCACAGAAAGAACACATTTTCAAACTGGTCCCCTCAGCAGTGCTAATAAAACCTCCTGCCACTGCCTCCCCCGGCATCCCCCATCAAGCCTTAGGGTCATTTTCTTCTAGGAAGTGCCACGGCTGGAGGCTGCACTGTGTATTAATATGCAGAGTCTCGTCTTTGTTAAAAAAACCACTTGCAAAAGTAGGTTACAGGGCTGCAGTGAGCAACACACAACACAGCACAGTGAAAGCAGTGCCAAGCAGGGGCTGGGAATTCCTGCAGCCCTCCTGACCCAAGAACTTGGGAGTCCTGAGCTGGGGAAGCTTCACTCCTCCGCTGCGATAAAGACCAGCAGTGAACTTTGAGACCCTAGAACGGGGTTTTCCTGTGATGGATTTTCCCAAGGACAAATGTGGCTTAGCAAATGCTTTGTAAACTCATTTTGCCCCTAAATTAATAACTCTGGAATTCATTCTAATATTCAAAGCAGATGGGAGAACCCAAGAGGCTCACACTAGGGGTCTGTCAACTCCAGCTACTGCAAGACACAAGGAGACTCTGGCTGGCAAGTATCAGACTTAAGGATCTGGACATACTAAATTCCCCCCTGTCCCTGTGCACTTCCCCAGTAAGATTCAAATTGTTCCTCTCTTGTTGTCAGACTTTTAAATCTTCTTGGTTTGGATCAAACCAGTTTGGACTGCAGGCTTGGAAAATCTGTCAGCTTAGCATGCATCTGAATTCCCACCTGAATTTCCACTTAAATTTCAAGTATATCTCAAAAAACAGCAACATCAGAAAAAAGAGGCTCTTCTCTCAAAGAAAACAACTCAACTATACAGTGGTCTAAACAATCCATAAGTCAGGAATGCCCCTAGAAAGAAAATAATGGCACAAGCTTCCTCAAATCTGACAAGGGACGTGAATTAGTAGACTAGAGGGCAGGAGGCTGCTCACAAAAACCTGAATAACCTCCATCTCACCCTGTACACGAGGTCAGCTTCTACACTGCTTCACATTAACCATGTTATCTTCAAATTGCCAGGCATTTAAAAATTTTACTCCCATTTTTTGTTAGCTAGCTGAAACATTTAAACCATAAAGCAACACGAACTGAGATACTTTCTTATAGGTAGTATATATTTCAGATATATGAGATATAAACTTAGTGGTTACCAATTCAAAATAACTGTATCTGAACAGATAAAGCAACATGCACATTAGCAACCAGCCACTGAGGTTTTTAACCAAATATCTAAACACAGCAACTTAGAAAATTTATCCTGCAATTTGTCACCTGTGTCTAAAAGCTGGATATTTCCCTAACTTGCAGCAGTTTTGGAGATTTAAAACTTTCTGCACCATTGTAAGCTCTTTCATAAAAAGGAAATTTTCCACATTTTTTAGTCTTGTATGTAAGAAAAAATGTATTTCAATCCTGCACTCTTCTGTTTCAGGTTATTTTCTTTTAAATACCAGAAGTCACTGGATAAAACCATCTTCCTGCTGTGTGCAACACAAGATTTGTCACTGCCTTACTATTTCACATCCCACGCTCAAAAACAATGATTCATGAAATAGTTTATGCTGCTGTGATTTACTTTGATCATCTTAAACAGCATCAAATTCCCAAGATGAGGTCATAGAAAATTCGGTACAAAACCGGTAAAATTACAATTCACTCGGGTTTGAAACTACACTGAGCCCCAAGACTTGAAAAATGCAGTTGCTTAGTGTGGACTAGTAGCTTTGGTTCTCCCTTTTGGTCCGGAAATTTCAAATTATTGAGGAATCAAATTGAGGGAGAGCTGGAACAGCCTCCCAGTGTGAATCCAGCTGTGGCTACCACCACCCAACATCACCTTCCTCTCTCTGTTCAAATATAAACCCTGTGTAACTGTGCTAAGGGGGAGGAATGTGCTGCTTCTATTCTAGAAACGTCTCTGCCCTTTAACTTACGTTTTTAGTGGCGTCTTCTTCTTTTTGGCAGGTTTGTTCAGGCTGTCTCCTTCCGTTCCGTTGGCGTCGTTGGCACTGGCTGGGATCTCGAAGGAAGCTGGGGATTTGGAGGGCGAGCTGGCTATCTTAGAAGAAGACTTGAAAGGGTCAATGGAGTCCTCACACACGTCCGGCTCGAAGCTGTACGTCTGTTGAGGCAGCTTGGGCGATTCCTGCATTTTCGTACTCGAGGAGAAGGGGTTAAAATCGGGATCATCCCACTTGTCGATATCAAAAGTGTAAGAGCCTTTCGTGATGGGGATTTCGTTCGGATCGGCGGGCGACTTGGTGGGGGTGGCGGGAGCATTGTCAAGCTTTTCCACCGGTTTTTTAGTCTTTGGCCTCCGTAGCGGCATTTTAGCACCTGGCTTTTTACCTGCTTTTTTGGGAGGAGGGGTGCTCTCCTGCTGGTCTTCACTCCCCCCTTTCTCTTCAGAATAATCAAACTCCAGCCTCACCGCGACGCCTTTGACGGGAGGGTCCTCCTGTCCCCCAGTGTCCGGCGGAGTGACCTCCACGGCCTCGGGGGCCGCTGTGAGAGGCAGCGTTTTCCTGCTGGCCGGGGGAGAGTTCTGCACTTTGCTGCCTCCAGAACTAAATGCACTAATCCCTTCGAAACGGTCCGGATCCAAAGGGTCGGATCCTTCAGGCACAGGCGGGGCCTCCTCTTTCTCAGCAGAGATTTTGGAAGGTTCAGTACATTCGGGCTTCACCGAGTCAGCCTTCACCTCGGACACCGCTTTATCCTCGCCTGGGGCACAGGCTGCTTGGCCGAGGTCAGGCGGTTCCTGCGGGGCTTCCTTCACCAGCGGAGCATCCAGAGGTTTTTTGGCCGACTGCTTCTTTTTTAAGGAAGCTGGTCTGGGCTTTTTCGTTCTCTTGAGGGTACTGGAAGCACTACTGGAACCAGTACCGTACACATCTGCTGACGGCGCTAACGTCTCACTGTTGCCAAGGTAAGATGCCCCATCAAAATCACTGGCTTGAAGGCTGAGAGACCGAGACAACGTGGATTTGGAAACCGGGACCGAATCCGTGGATTTTCTTCGGACATTTGCTTTGGGGTCACGATTCTTCGGCTCTGCAGAGCTCGGTCCTAAGGCATGGAGAGAGTCGACCAGCTCAATGTTATCGAAGTCCAAGTTGTAGGTTCCACTGCTGGCTATGGGCTTGTCCTCGTCGAAGACAGTGGAAAAGGAATGGCAAGGGGGACGGAAAGGGCTCTCTTGGACTGGCTCACTGTGTGACACATCGGTTACGGGCTCGGCTTCTGAACTCAGTCCTGTGGGAACAAACAGAAAACTCCAGGAGCTTTAAACACGTTTTTACAACCGGGGCTTAGAAAGCTTTACTATATTATTACTACAAGCAAAAGAAAAAGGCATTAAAATCATACAAATTGACTAGGCAATGATTAAAGGACATACAAACCAAAGTGACATTTCCAAGATATGAACTAGATGAAGGGAAAAAATAGATCTGTTCTCACCAGAAAAGGATTCAAGGCAAGTTTCACGAAAGGACAACATATGTATTTGCAATAGCATCTAAAGCACCTCTTCTAAACTATCATTTCTAGAGATGGATATTACCATAATATGCTAAGTATTCCAAACGACAGGAAAACTGCACATAAAACACTTTACTACTCCCATTTTCTACTACTATAACAAGTTCACACAATTGTGTCAAGGCTCTTATGCAGAAAATTTCCTGTAAATTGACTGGTGCTTCAGTAATTACATGTTGACCTTAAGTTTTGTTTCCCATGTGCTATTTTTACCAATTTTCCCGGAGGAAAATGGCTTCCTCTCCACAACCCATCAATGCTGTTCCTCTCTCTGCCCCAAGCAGTCAATATACTCTACTCTGACCTCATAATTACAAGTTATAATACGAGATGAATAATTGAGAACTTAATATGAAATAAATTATGGTAAAGGTAAAAAAAAAAACAGTCAAGTGGAGAACTCTACAAATATTTTCAGTTGAAAAATCTTCCTTTAAAAAGATCACTAGAAGCTCCCTACAGATTATTTAAACCAGATTTTTGCAAGTGTAGCTCTAACTTGCTGATGAAAAGAAAATTTTGTAGAGAGATTTATATGCTAAAATTGTTAATCCAAGCAGCTTTCCATTGCAATTAAAGGTTTTCTTATTGAATGGAATACAAAATTATTTATAGAAGTCTCTTTACTTGGGATATAACTCCACTGGACAAAGTAGAAAAAGATAGAGTGCATACCAAAAGAATAGAAAATATACAGGTAGGAAAGCATGAAGATGATGGTCCTTGCTGCCTTCCAGCTCCATTAGGTTGATTATCCAAATGTTTTACAAATCCTGACTACGGTTTGCTGCTGCTGTGACTGCACTACACTGATCTGGATGTAACATGGTCCATGTGTGTCCCTGGGGGGTGTCAGACACATGGGACAGCTCTGTCCAGCTCCCAGCTCAAGCTGGGCTGAGCCAGCTGCTCAGAGCCCCCACTGAGGAGCAAAATGCCCCCGTGTTTCCTGTTGAAGCAACGCAGCCTTCTTCACGTTGTCGTTTTTCTTTAAATTATGCAATCATAAAGAAAAACAGTCAAACAAAAATGAATGCTTTGCTCAGCCTTAAACGATTTCAGAGACATTTCTGCACATCTTTTTTCAGTCCAATCCTGACACGTTTTGCAAAATAACTCCCATTTTGTGCAGCTACATTCATTAACACTGCTCATAAAAGCAATACAGACAATCAATTATTATCTTTAGTGAGAAGCTATGAATGGATTAAGAGCAGGAAAAAAATTTCCTTTGTTTCAGAAGAAATTGTATGTCTGCACAGAGACTGCAAGCATTATTATTTATGGGTGTAGAGGACAGAAAGGATTTAAGGGAATTGGACACATTTCCCAAAGTGGCATCATGTACTTCCAAAGAGTGTCAAAGGAATGACAGCTATGCAGTTTCTCTTTTAAGACTGTGTAAGTTCAGTAAGATACATCAATTAAAATAACATTTTAATGTGTTTTTTCTGCTAAATGAATGCTAATAACGTGGCAGTACTTCAGAAGAGTTTATTTTTCTCCTCAATCCCCACTGGGCTGGGCTAGGTTTCAGACTGGCTGAGGAGGGGTCATTAATTAGGCTTCATTTGCCAGCCGAGGTGGTGCTCACTTCACACACCCATCACTTTCTGACACTGATGGGACTCCTGTTAAGGGCACTCAGAGAGTGCCATAAACCTCCAGCATTAGCCTGATCTGTCCCTTTTACCCTGGAAGGAGAATGGAAGACACTTCAGGGGAATACATCACAATAAACACCGGGATGTCGGCAGAGTACAAATGTAGGTCAGCATGAAATAAAAGTGGGATCTGAACGAGGAATCATCCGCAGTTACGCACTGTTTTCATTCCAGCCTGCGTCAAAGCCCTCAACAGCACCGAGGCCCTTGTTCAAAGCAGTATAAACATGCACGAAAACAAAATAAAATAAAATAAAACCACTGCCCTGCAGGACTTGGACTGTAAAGAAGAGGCTGAGGTTTGGGATGCATCACGCAAAGGGAGTGCGCAAGGCTCTCCAGCTACTCAAAACAAAACAGCATTTAAATTCTGTGTGCTCCACACAGTGCAGGGCTTTAATCTTCTTTAACTGCCTACTTCACGACTTCCTCCTCATCAAACTCTCTTTTACTCAGAGCACGGATTTCTGCAGAGCGCTGCTCGATATTTTTATTGTTTCTTTATGAAACAAGATGCGAAGCTGTCTCAGAAAACACGGCTTTTGGCAGAAGTGAAATGCTGCTGTCAGCCTCTTCAGGCTTTACAACAGGACTGGCTCACTCCTGGTAAAAGGAGAATTGCTGGAGCAGGAGATATAAATGGCCCTCATGGCTTTATTACTACAAAGAGACACGAAGACCGTTCTTTCCTGACATTAACTGCCTCTTCACAGAGCAGTGACATTTGTCCTTTTATAACACAAAGTTAAGCCAATCAGTAGCACTACAGCATTTTATTAAAATGCAGTTTGATCACAAAGGAACCTACTATGACAAGATATGGAAATGAAGGCAGGATTTGCCCTAGAGAGAGACCAGCACAAGGTTTTAAATCAGGGTTACGCCTTTTATTGGCACCAAGAGTCACCCACAATTTATACTGGTAAGAGCTGCCCACAGGTAGATATTAAGTTTTATAAAGCACTCCAAGAATGTGGAGGATGGCAGGGGAACTCACACTGCAATAAAAAACCAGGCAAGCTCCCCAAACCCTCTCCCATTTCATTCATTAAAAAAGAAGGTCCAAGTTCTGCTCCTTCCACTAGGAAATTCCTCTGATTTCAGATAAATTTTGACTGGATCAACGATGAAAAATAATCCCAAACCCAAAACCAACAACATAAAACTCAGACTTTTTGTACCCAGGTGATGAGACTTAAATATGAGAGCTACATGGCATGTCTAACACATGGCATTTTCACCTGGCATAAGCTGTGGCAGAACCAGAAGCTGCCAAAATGTCAGAGAATCACAGAATATCCTGAGCTGGAAGGGACCTGCAAAGATCATTGAAGTCCAACCCCTGGCATTAATAAACAAAACAAATTTCTGTTGCTCCTTTACAGAAGTAGCCAAGGCAAGGGGCTACTTTGCTGAAGTATCTCTAAAACAGAGGGAATCCAAATAAACTGAAAGTAGGCCTTAATGCTGCTGAGCTGGAAGCAAAATGAAACACCATTTTGAAAGGCTTAGCAATAAAGTTTAAACAGATATAATAAGCAAATGCAGAAGAAATTAAATTCTAATTCTGTTTTCTAAAGAAAAAGCAAACAAAGGCAAACCTCTGGAAAATGCATACAGCATGCACCCACATACTATGCTGTGAGGAAAAAATGCCAAAAGCATATAGGAATTGAAGTTAACCTAACACTAGAAATTTTGAAGCAGTTTATTTCAAGTTCCTGCTTGTTATGAGAAGCCTTTGAAGTCAGGAAATCAATTAGTACCACTTTTTAAAAAGTTCTGTAAAAATACTTTTTGTCCCTTATTTTGAGAGGAAACTTTATACATAAAAGTTTCTTTTCAAATTTTCCCTGTGGAGCTTCAAGAGGAAAAATACTGAAGAAGAATGTTTTCCATACCAAAAGTTTGGTTTGTTTTTGTCTGGGCCATCATGTCTCTAATGAAAAGTCTGACCTCAAATTTGCCTGGCACCAGAAGGACTCAAGTGTACGTGCCCCATATCCTGATTGTAGGGCTGTAATGCACAGAGGGGACTCCAGCTCTGACATCTCCTCTATGAATATAATCTGAATTCATTAATCCACTGGGAAAGGCAGTGGGGGTGGCAGAAAAAAACAGCCCTGCCTAGGCAGGAATTCCTGGCCAAAACCAGGGTTATGTGGGAGAAAGGCATGGGGGACATTCTGATGCTGAGATGGATCAAAGGGACAAGAGAACACTGCTATGAGAAGCTGAGGAGACAAGCAACAACAATTTAAAATAATGAAAAAAATAATAAATGCAGCCTCAAACTCTCAAATTTGCCTGAAGAGTATAACTCACCTTTCCCACAATTTATTTAGGCGGAATGGAAGGGCTCATTGGTGACACTTCCTGGGGCTCAGGGGTAGTTTCCAGACTTGCTCTGTTCCTTCTCTTCCCCTCCAGACTTGCCCTCAGACTGACTCCCCTTCTCTGCTCTGCTGCTCATGGACCAGAGCCATGCAGCAGGTTTTACCCCACCAGGAGCTGGCTCAAACCCAGGACGAGTCCAGCTTAGTTCACTTTCATCATATTTATGAAACTACCATTGAAGTCAACCTAATTAAAAACTCTCCTCTTGGCTTTCCAGCAGTGGGGTCCAGCTGCTGTGCTAATGATATCATGCAACACAACTGCAGCCATCTGCATAAGTAATTATTGTCAGCTATAGATGAAATCATCCTTTAAACACTCACTGTGCCCCCTCCTTCCACCCAAACACACGCTCTGTCACCCATCCCATGTGGAAGACAAAGCCATGTGGCTGCTGAACCAGGAACGCAGCAGGACAGCGCTGCCTCTCCCTCTGTGTGTGCCAGGCTCTCCAGCTGCCCATATTCCCCATTCTTCCTCTACTGAAATCTATTTATTTAGCTGTGTGGCACCATCCAGAACTCTGCTTCAATGCCTGTCAGCCCCGAGGAAGGGACTCATTCCCTCTGTGCGCAGCCACACGCGTAACTCATGAAGTAAATAAACTGCAAGACGCTCAAGTGGTTTATAAAGGACAAAATGTTTAACTTTTCTCATTTCTAAACACCTAAGCTATAGTCTTAGTATTACTCATTTCTTCTAAAGATTTCCAAAACAAATGAATGCTTTGTGTTGCCCTCCTACATTTGGATTTTTTCTGCATTACGCATCTTCTTCCCCTCCAATAAATTCCCCCGTTGTATAACTACTGTGTTTTGCATTATTTTGGAACACTGAACATAGCTCTTTGCTGTAACTTGCCTCCCATGGACAATCTGATTTGCAAATGAAGTGGTTTCACCTCTGCCATCCGATGGCCTTCAATAAAGTTCACACTGAATCTCACTGATTCATCCATCTATGAATAGATACATTCTGCTTCCCACTTTCCTTCAGAAAGATCTGAAAGAAAGGAGGGGGAGAACTGGGATGGAAGGAGACAGGAATCACATGTGCCAGGGAAGCACATGTGTAATCAAGGGCTTGAAGATAATCTACTGCAGTAATTAGAAACACACTCCAATCCTGTTCAGCACATGCATCCTTTTGTTCTCTGAGCACTTATTTTGTAATCACTGGATTGCCAAAGATTAAAAAAAGGAAAGAAGGTGCAGAACGAGCAACTTTTGCTACAATGAAGAGGGAGCTTGAACATCCTTGAAGCTTCCTATAAACTTGTATCATAAATCATGATCTTAGAGAGCACTGCTTAATGAATAACTCCCAGAAATGATTCAGGTGGCTTGAGACCTCTGGTGGGATGCTACAACTCTTTCCAAACATGACACAAGTGAGCTTTACACTGCTGGGTGTAACATTATCTTCAGACAATTTAGCCAGGTGATCAAGATGACTCGACTTTCAGATGGGAAAAAAGACAGCATAATGGGGAATTCAGTCTTAAACTGTTGAGCTGTCATCCGACAGCCCAAACAAAGCTATTTTGGGCTAATAGCATGCCTTCTACTCCCTCATATTCCATTACTCAATCTGGAGAACAAAGAACACTTTTTTTTTGGGAAAGGATTTTTTTGGGTTTTAAACATAATTCTCCCTTTTTAAAGATTATTTTCCCAATATGTACCAATTTTTATGCATGTATACCATACATACATTCACACATCCTCCCATGTTCCTCCTATAAAATCAATATTTCTGTTGTTCTAATGGGCTTTTTGATCACCTCCTGTTTCAGATTTACAGGCTGAACACATTTGAAAATGCCATTTTGTAATAGTGCCCACCCTGCTACCTGCATCTGCAACTCCCACCTCCTTTTCCTACTCATCTGACTCTGTAGAGAAAGGAGTTTGATTCAAAAGGAATAAAGTTTTTTTCTAGAAAGCTCCTTTTTTCTTTAATATTTTTCAAACATTATGGATAGATCCTCCAATACTTTATTCCAGAAGGCAACAGGGTTTTTCCTTCCAGCACAGATAATTAACTAACAATCCAGAAGACAATTTATTAGCATTAATTCCTTGCCTGTGCTTAGAGAAACACCTCCCTGCAGCTTCACCTCCCTCAGTAACCCATCCCACTCATTACATCCTTGTTACCTGTGTCTTCCAAGGGCAGCTGGGGCTTTATTTCTTGCTCTGCTACGTCTGCAACAACTGCTGCTGCTGCTGCTTCAGGGGGTGGCTGTGGAGGTGAAGGTGGTGCCTTGACAGGTGTGGTGGACTCCGGGGTCTCAAATGCTTCCTCGGAGTCCGAGCTCCTGGGGAAAATCAAAGCAGAGACTGGTGAGCACAGGGAGGATTCACGTGTGCAGGTCAGGCTTGGGAATGCTGGGCTTCCTGAGCTGATGGCAGACCTCAGCTATCAGGCTGCCTCTGCGTTTCCCAAAGGGGATTTGACATTCCAGTACGGTTTCCAGAGCAGGATGTCATGGCTGTGGTCGTCTCCCTAGACAAGTATTTATGTCACTCGTGTTACAGAAGTGAACACACACTTGGAAATAAACCCATCCTGCAAAGCCTGCTTCCCAGGGTGAAGGTGGCTCACCCACACAGACCAACACCCTTCTGTTACTCCTTGCCACAAGCACACCTGAATCAACTACAAAACATAAATAAAAAGGATCTTCTCAAGAGAATTTCGTAGTTTCGTAAAAAGACCCCAAACATCTAAAATAGCACCAAATTTGTGTGTGTGCTTTCAAGGGTGAGGGAGCAGGCATGGAGACATCTGAGGTGCAGCAAACCCTTGTGCATCCTGCTCTCACAGAAATAAATACTACATTCTCTTTTTAGCAGAATTTTACCACAGCCCTTTTCCAACAGACCTTGTCACACAGGGTAAAAAACCCTGTAAAATGCACAGAGTCCCAGTATCATTCATAATCCTTTTGTGGCACCACGTGCTCACAGGGACACAAAATCCAGAGGGGCCACAATGGGTTGGTGCCAGCGCAGGAAGGAAACAGCAGCACCCAAATGGAGCCTTTCAAATGAAACACAAGCTCAAAAGGCAGCAACTCTACAAAATGATGATTAACCTAAACATGAAGTGAAGATCTAAACCATTCAAGGACACACCACTTGCTCTTAGAGGTGTACAGCCATAGGAAACTGTCCTCCTGTGTCTGGAAACTATAGGTCTTACTTGTCCTTACATCAAACAGAGCCCAAATTATAAACATTTCTTCTTGAAGCCTTTGTTTGGGAGCAAGGAATGCAGTAACAATGGTGTCATATTCAATATGCACCGAACATCTGTTCAATACACATTCAATAAACATTTCTGTTGGTCACATGCAGTTTGGGGCTGTTGGTCTGTAATAAATCAAATAGAACATGGCAATTTCTTGAAGGACAGGACTGATTTGCCTCTTCCCAGTGATTCTGTGTTGCCACGAAATGAAAATCCATTTCATTCCCCCAGAAGCACTCTACAAGCCATGCCAGACCAAGGACTCCTCTCATTTTGTTGAAAGATAACTCTGAGCTGCCAGATTCTGTTTGGTTTCTTGAGACTCGTGATTATTTTAAGCAGCTCCACGTCAGGAGAAGTGCAAGTACAGGATGTGCATTAGGTTTCATTTGCCTAAATCTATCACAAGCCTTCGGAGACTCGGGGAAGAAGAGACCCCAGTGGCACCCCTGACAGCTTGAGGAGCACAGTGGTCCCAATTCTCCCTCTCCCTCTTCTCTGCTGCCTCTGCAGAATCCCAGTGAGAGCTCCCACCTCCTCCTACAGCTCCTGGCTCATCACCCCTGCTCCTGAAGCAAAAGGAGTTCTACTAGGTGATAACTTTGGATGCTTGGAGGGTTTTTTTTCCCTCCCCTAACTTACACAGCTCAAAACCACTGTGTCTGGCTTTCCATTATATCTGTTGCCACAGCTCCTCAAAACACCTTCTTCATGTCACTTCTTTAACCATCCTCATTCCTCAGGCCACAGAACAGTCACACCACATCATTTTAAATTATATCCCTACAAAGATGCACCGTGTTTTAAGTTCAACATCTTTTAAGCACAAGAACAGCTGCAAACAAAGAGCTTCTGTAAATAAAGCTGCACAATAGGTTTTCAACAAAAAAAAAAGAAAAAAGCTTTCTCCTCCTTCCACAGAGCTGGCTCAGGAAACTTTAAAGTTGAAAAATCAAAGAGAAACAGAGTTGTGTGATATTTTCCCAGTGTCATAAAAATAAACCTAGGAAGTTATCATCTAAACCAACAATGAAAAGTAATTCATCTCTCTCAGGCTTTCACATAGTTCTTCATTGTGCTGCACTTAATTAATGTTTCACTCTCTTCAATTTGAACTCAAAAGTCTTGCTCTGTAATGCTGAAACAATAATGTTTAGACTCCTTTTTTCCCAGTCCGTCTGTATAGCACATGTAACATATACAGCAACTGGAAAGGAAAAAAAAACCCCACTGTTTTCATACCCTACTCAAAGTGGTAACTTCTTTGTTGAACTGGCTCGATGGAGCAGTTCTGTGTCCTCCTTTAGCTAAATGATGGAAAGAATTGGTGCCTGTTTATCTCCCTTTTAAAGGAGCTCCCTTTGTTTACTTGGTCTCGTCCTTGGATGAGTTGGGCACAAGCATTTGAAGTGAAGAGTGATATTTGTTCTTTTTTGTTCACTGCACGAGTTTCCACTCTGGAAAACCTCCCAAGTCTGTGGACAGACAGTTGAGGTGCCTGAGCTCCAGAAAAAGGCTTTGTTTTGCTAATATTTAATAATTCCCAAACACTCCTGATTTCCAGCTAGTACAGCCAAGTAAGAACTGACTTAACCATAACTCAGATGCTGATGAGTTTGTTATGAGAAGCCAATGTGCTCACAAAGAAAATGGTATTTAACAAAGAAACATGAAGGGAAGCTCAACAGCAGAAAAACCTTCTTTGTCATAGCCTGGGATCTGGGCAAGGGCATAAAGCCTGGGAAGGACATTCCAGCACTGTGCTACAAAGTCAACATGCATCCTGGAAAAATGAAATCTTGCATTCAGTTTTCCTTAGTGAAAACATGGATGGTCTCTCCTACATAGGCTCTGTTTTTTAAGACCACAGTCCTACGTTCGAACAGCAAGAAAAGATTTTCCCAGAACAACAGGATTTCCTGTGAAAAGGAAATTACACATTTCAGCCCGTTCAATTCACAACGTCTTTTCTCTGAGAAATGCAGGGAATACACAGAACAAAAAGAACTGCTGCTGCTGTACAGCTCTTGGTGTAAAAACCAAGATTGCCAAACTGTGATTCACCGTGAGAGTCGGCACCAATTCAAAGCTGCGCAAGGAGCTGCCACCGCGGGTCCAGCTGTGGGCAGGTTCTCAGGAAAAGAGGAGTCTTGTTCCATCTAAAATAGGATGCTGAGGCTCCAGACAAGGATGAAGTGCAGAGGCTGAGCCTGAAGGACTCGTTTGTGGGGCAGGAATGAAGTAGGAGCTACAGGAAGGAACACATGTTCATGCATCTCTTCAGCCAGCCTGGGAAATTAGTGGGAGCTTGCTTTCCTAACGTGTCATACCTTTACCTGTATCCTTTGGATTTGGTACATAACAGGCAAAAAACCACAGATTGTAAGAAGCTACAAAATATTCTTTCAGTCCACCTCTTTCATCTCCCTTCTTGAAAGAGCCAGTAAACAGTAAATGTAACACACACAGATGGGGTCCAGCAGCAGGGGAGAACAGGGAAATGCAAGAATCAGACCAGACCCACACAAAACTGACAACTTGTGGAGCCTGAGCACTCCCACTCTCATCTGGGAAGTCCAAGCCTAGCCTGTTACATAAATCTCCAGAGGAAATACTGAAGGGAGTCACTAGGGCTGACCTCCATTCTTCACCTCTGGCCCTGTGGAAACCCAGCCCCATAAGTCACATTACCTTCTTTTATAAACCACAGGCGCTTATAATTTAAGGCCTCCCCGATTTCAGAATGAAAAATTGCCTTTTTGTCACTGCAGCTGGAAAGCAGTCAGGAAGCAAGAATGAGATTTCTTCATTTCCCTGCCTCTGCCAGGCAGGCACAGCCCCTGAAGTGAGGTCACCCCAGTTGCCACCCAGAAACTGGATTCATTAAAAAGTAGTTTTGAGCAGAGCTGTGGCCTTGGGCCGCGTGGGGAACGCTGCCATCTGCCTCGGGTTCCTCCAATATTGACACAACCAGCACAAGTGTACTCCTGCTTTTATTTCACAGCAGTCAAAGAGAATATAAAAGAAACTTAAAAAGCAGGACCTTGACATGAGGACTGAGCTCAGCATCACTTCCTATGGAAGGGCTCAAGGGAGCAAAACTGGAACTGGGATGTGCCAAGGGAGCTCCAGGGGCTTTTGCAGAGTTACTTCATTTAATGTCAAGTCCATATAGAATTTTTACTCAGTGTATGGCCTGCTTCAGGAAAACAAACAAACAAACAAACACGCCTAACTACATTATGGAGTACTGATCTATTGGTGTGCAATAGGAACAATCTGGAGAGGAAGGGCACTGTTGATATTATGAATTTTTGAAGCCAGGAACTGGAGCTGCATTATCAAAAAGTGCTGCCTGTGCTGGGAGTAGGGAGAAGGGGATGGAGCCAAAAGAGATGCTCTCCATCAGCCAGGGTTGTGGAATCAAAAGTGACAACCTGAAGACTGGTTTCAGGGGCATCTGCTCCACAAAAGCCAAGGTGAACAGCCTCTGTATGCCTCTATTTCTTTTTTACATTTTCTTCCAAACCTTGCAATTAGGAAAAATTTTGTACATTTTATTTTCCTAATTAGTGGAACACGTCCCAGATTAATTGAGGTCTCTCCTACCTGTCAGCAAGCATCACTGATGCCCTGCCAGCACTCCATAAACTCAGCCTTCTCACTGGTACTCAAGAACCTCACCAATTGTTTTGTCTCTCTGTTTTATTGACATGACAACTTCATTCTCATGCTCTATTTGGAGATATGACACACTGGGAGGAAAAAAACCAGGCAATCTTAAAACACACACCCCCCCCAACAACAACAAAACTAAACAGTGCTACCCAAGAATACCTGGAGGGTAATGCAATGGAAGTGAGGACTGCAAAGGTTTCTTGGAGAGCTGCTGTTTGCAGATTGCCCCTGGAAGTGTACAAGGACTCTCTCAGATAATGAGCACTTCCTCCCTGATCAGTTTTAACTGGCAAAAACTCCTCCAGTCTTTTCCTGAGATACAGCTGTACTCCCCGAGGGGGAGGAGACAGAAATGGGTGTTTTGCCTTTTTTTTGGTCCATCTCCTCTTTAGATCCACAAGTTCTTTATAACTCCCTAGAGCTGCACTTCAGGGGGAAAATGTCTGTCCAAGTGCATCCATCTCCTCTAGGAAACACAAACCCACACTGAAGCCCTCTGCAGATCTGTTTCCCTGAGCCTTAAGAATCCAACATGAAATCTGTCACCAGGGGATCATCGTGCAGTGCTCAGTTCCAGTATGAGGTACTGGCAGGGATCTGAGGCAAACAGAGTCCAAAGCCATGGGATGAAGGACCCAAATGAGCAAACATTGCAGTGCTAATGCATAAGCACTATCTGTGGGAAGACCTAAAGGCAACAGATTCCATCAGACCTGGCCCTCCAAAGCATCTGCAGCTGTTACATCATAAAGTTAAGGTATAAATTTCACATGAGTGTTTACCCAACAATTTATCATGCACCGTGAGAGGAAACTCAATCAGAGAGAAGGGGGAAAAAAACCCCAGCAACTTTTTAAAATGTTCAATTTAGTATTGAAGATTAATTTTGGCTTTCATTCTTGGTAACTCCCACTGGGAGATGAGGTGGAAATAAAAAGGAGGAATGAGTTCTGTAGTTTCACCTCCATCGATCATTTTCAGAGATGATCCTCATAAAGCCTGCATGAATAATTCAGGTGTGGTTTACTGATGAGCTCAGGACCAAGGATGCAGGAGTGGCTGTATCCTTCTGAGGTCAGTCTGGTTGTGTGTTACTTAAGCAGGCACATTTACTGCAGCGGCAAGGGCCACACAGGCTGACAGATTTGGAAAGACACTCAGGAACTCGAAGCTTTAGAGTTCCTAAAGCCAGAGAGACAAGGCAGTCAGAGATGTGCATTAATTTCAGTCAAAGCTCAATCACTATAAAAATCTGATAAAACCTTCCCAGATTTCCTGGTGCCGTTTTCAATGGTTAAACTGATTTTCCCCATATAGTTCTTAAAAAAAAACAAACCCCAAACTCAAGTAAACAACAACAGCAAAAGAACACTGAGGCAGGATGTTTCAGCAATACAGCTCTTCAGATGAAGATCAATCCTTCTCTCAGCTGTGCCTCTGAACTGCTGAACATACACAGAATCACAAAAGAGTTTGGGTTGGAAGGGACCTTTAAAGTTCGTATAGTTCAGTGGTCTTGGTCAGTTCGGTTCTGCATCCACCTCAATCTGCCTTATCTGCTCAAGCAGGGACCTCTTAATAGCATGCACAGCTTCTTGCTGTGGATGTGTGCAGAGTCCAGAGGGAGAAAATGAGTGCTCATTACAAATTACATTTGAGGGCTTTTTCCTTTTGTTTATATAAAATTAAATAACTGACAATCTCTCGTAATTGTGGAATCACTTGTGGTACAGTTACACAAATCTAATACAGAGATACATACAGTCTTTCCTCTTTGTTTTTTTTCCTCCTTCAGACTCTTACAGCTCTGGATCATAATTCAAAATCATCAGGAGAGCCCAAATGGCAAGTCCTTTCCTGGAGATCAAGTTTCCACTTCAGGCCAGCAGCCATTAGCTGACCCAAGGGCCTACTCACAAGGACCAAGAATATTCTACAGCTACAACAAAAGGTCATTTTGCTAATCCCAGCACTAGGTTAGGATAACATCAAAGATGTGTCAACTTTCTATGCTGTGATTTTTGTATAGCATTTGCCTACACAGTGACTTCCAGCTAAAATGACATTCCACAACAATTAGCTCCTTTTACCATGATGATTGCTAGCTATGTCAGTGCTCACCTACATGTTTTCAATATGAAGCATTCCTACAGGTTCTAAATTTTAATATTAAATTTGTACAGCAACACACAGAACACAGGGATGCAATGGTAGAGTCATCTGGTTATTATTTGAACTAGTTTATCTATCAATCCTAGCACCCACAGATCTGTTAAATGCATTAAAAAACAACGTACATTTTAAAAAACAACACAAATACACGTGGTGAGAGGCATAAAACCCACAAACAGTATTTCCCTTTCCTCTAATAAAACACACCATTGAAATTACAGGGTGTCTCAAAAGAATTCAGGAGAACAGAGAGTTCTGTACCCTCCCTGGGGGTCGGACCAGATGATCTCCACAGCTCCCTTCCAACCCCAGCCATTCTGTGATTCTGTGAAAATGTTTTTCTCAGAGAGGAGCAAAGCCAGCAGAAGAAGCTGTAGGGTGGGTGACACTTCAGGGACCATGGAAAGCCATGTGTCCTGCTGCCTCTGCCCCCATGGGGAATGTTCTCAGTGCTGGATCTGATGCTTGTATCGAGTCAGGAGCTGGGGGAGGCACCAACCTGTCACTCACGTGTCACCAGACTCCATTTACAAGACAGTTCCTTTAGGGACACATTTCTGACCATTAACTATTAATGGAGCTCTCTCACACTATTGTAAGGCAAAGTGACACCATCATCCATGCCATGATTAAATAAATTCACAACAAACCCATACTGTGAGGAGACAAACCACAAAACAGGTCACAAGATGATGATATTGAGAAGGAAACAGATCCCCAACCTTTCCTTCAGCTCACATCCTGCTCCCACGGGCACAGTACCATCGTCCCCTGGACAATATGCACACACAAGATGAGAACAAAGCCTTGAAAATATACCAAAATCACGTTTGGTACCTGCAAGGTGGACACAGGAAAAGCAGAGGGTGTTGGACTCTGAGGGTCTGCTCCAGTGATGTGCAAAACGCCCCAGACCACAGCAGAAGTCAGTGGGAATCCAGAGCTTTCTAGTGCTGAGTCTGCACTAAGAAAGTGCATCAGCTGACAGGGGAATCCTTCTGACTGCTACCTGGTGTGTATGGCACACATACAGAATACACGTCCAGAAAAGGCAATCACACCTTGTGCTACTCATATTCTACAGGTTTCTGACTTACAAAGTCTGATCACCAAAAAACCCCCAAAATTTTAGGATTATTTCCGTCTTAACAATAAAGCTGGAGAATATACCTAGTTTTACTTCATAACAGTCACCACTGCTGAGTCACCAAATCTCTCTTTTATTTTCACTTCAAAACTGGATATGGCTCAATGAAAAATAGGTACAACTCCAGCTTCTTTAATCACAGCAATTTAAAATAATTTTATAGAAGAAATCCACGAACTGGCAGGAAGTTAATTTCCTTGATACCTTCAATCTTTATCCTACTATCTTTCTGATGCATTAAAACATTAATTAAAAACAATACTGTAGGACAGAAAAAGAGAGGGCAATTCTTCTTAAAGGTTCTTGTGAAAGAACACAAACAATCAAAGCGAGGAGGTTTAAGTAGAAATTATGTTTTGTATTCAGAAGCAATATTCCACAAAATCGTCTGCAGTTCCTGCCTCAGCAGAGGCATTCTGCTCAGCCCAAGAGCAGGATAACATCACGTGTTCATTTTATGGCCTGAGCTACGAAGGAGCAGAGAAGCATCCTTTGCAATTCTCATTTAAGAATAAAGCTTTTATCAAATAAATCCCATCGCACCGAAACGACAATCACACAAAACTCATATGGCCGTGGATGTGCGCAGAAAGCAGGGCAGGAGCTCCTCTCCAGAGAAGGATTTTAATGTTATTTCAGCGTAAACATTCCTACAGGAAACATGGCTCCCCAGACAAACCACCACGATTACAACAAAGGTGGTACTTTCCTGCCCCAAGGTTTAATTTTGGGACACAAGGAGGAAGGTGACGCTGCAGCCAGAGTCACCCCCTGAGCCCAAGGGGTGTGGAACCCTCTGCTGCCCCAAGCACGGCTCAGCTGAAGGGTTCATGATTGACACCAATCAATCAATTCGGTGTGAATGGGTCAGTACGGGCACACCCCGCTGCTCATCTCACGCCACCGAGTCACTTCACAGCTCTCCCAATAATGCTCGGACTCCCAGCATCAAATCCTGGGATGTAACTCAGTGTCTGAGCTGAGAGACAAGAATCTGGATTTTCTTTTTTTAACTTAGGTGAGATAACAGAAATAAAACACTACGGCTTCCCCTTTCGTATCATTATGTGAGACTTAATGGAAAGTAATACCTTGTGTGTCATCCAAGCCACACAGATCAGTTTGGGAATGTGTCTTCTATAATAGATTGCAAAAAGAAACTTATGAACCTTAAACATTTATCATTTGCTATAAAAAGGCCAGTTTTTCCTCACAGGATGGTTATATTTAGAGAACAGGATTGGAACTGTGGTGGAGGAGAGTTAAAACGGCACAATCATCTTAAAGATAATGTTGAGTTTTGGTTTTTAGCCTATTGTCTTATAAGCAATCTTCCTACCATAACTAAAATGGGAAGAAGGAATTATTTTTTCCTGCTTTTTCTCGTTGTTTATTCAGCAATTTTGAGCACATTTTGTGCAGAAGCCAAATTCCCACTCCCCCAACAAAAGCCATTTCCTGCTTTCACACAGCAACGAGAGAGAAATGTCTCAAGCTGTGGGAAACCACATCTGAAGGAAAAAAGACTGCGGGATATAACATGGCACACTTACAGCAGCACTTCAATCTACTTAAATCATTTTTCTAACTGATTAGCAAGAACTTCCCCATATTGCTTTAAATCATGTTAAATTCTTCCTTTTTATTGCTTTTCCTGAGATCTAGCAGGGTATGTTTTTCAACACCACTGATATAAATGAATAATGAAACAATCCCCCATCCTTTCTGGCCAGGCTGCTTTCTCTTTTACTGGCTTCAGCCCGAATAATGAAAACATCTACGCCACAGAAACAGGACTCAGAACTGAAATTGTTTTTTAAATCCCTGTGCTCTTCTCAGGCAGATGCTTTATTCTCAGAGGTACAACAGGAAAAAGCCATTTAATTAAAGGCACTCATCTTCAGACATCACAACTGCAAATATACTAATGTGTTCCTAAATCACCAGAGGCTGCTGAATATTCAGCCACATAAATCTCTCAAGAAACAGTAAAGACGCAGGTTACCCCAATATAAAAGGTGGAAAATACTTTAAATAAATATAACCAGCTAATACATAATAATCCCAGTCAGTGATGCACTTTGCTCACCCTAGTGGGTTAGGGATTGGTGTTTGAATCAGTAGTTGATGTTCAAATATTTAATACCCACGGCAGGTATCTCTCCTCTTTCTTTTAGTCCTGAGGTCTAAAATTTTAATCCATAAAACATCATCGTGTGAACTGCCCCTTCCTAAAGCATCCTGTGCTCCCGCTGCACAGCATCATCAATGGGAAACCGATCAATGATTCCCTGGCAGCCGGAGCCACAGGTTCGGCATTGCTTTGTTTACTGGAACTCCCTTTTAAACGCGACCAGGCTTTGCAGAGCCCCATCTGAGCCGGACCCGGGGACCAGCAGCGGCTGTGGGGTGCCAGGGTGAGCGTGTGACACTCGCCATCCCCGGGGACCGGCTTATCTTGGAGCATGGAGACTGCTGAGAACACTGAGATGTGGAAATAACTGTGCTCCTCTAATGCTTATGGTCCATCCTTTCAGAAGGGAGGTAAGGATTACGTGGGGGTGGAGAAGAAGAGAGGTGGGCAGTCCCCTTACTGAAAAGGAAAGAGGGGAGGTGAGAGACCCTCTGCCTTCAACCTGCTCCATATCCTGCCTTTTGGACCCTGCACAGCCTCCATAAAGCTGCCAGAGCTCTGCAAGATCCTCTCTGACCCTTATTCCTCTACTTCAACACATAAAGCAGCTGCAGGGATAGAAACATGGCCAGCAAGCAACAGGAGCAAAGGGCAAAAAAAAATAATCTCAACCTCTTAACAACAATAACAAAAATCTCTGTTGAGGCTCTACTAATTCCATCTCCTGCCTCGGATGGGTGTGATCCCTCTGCTGCCTGGTGCAGCTCTGGAAGGTTTTCCACTGCCTCCATCCGAGCTGGAGCTTCACCCCTCCCATGGGCGCACTCGGTGCTGCTCCAGCGCTCAGGGACACCATCCCTTTTCCAAGCCATCTCTCTCCTTCCCGCAGGTGCTGCGGGAACGCCCGGCTCAGCACCACGGCCCGATGGAAAAAGCAAATCCCTGCTGTCCAGGGGCATTTCACCGGCTGGACTGCCCACGGCCCCGCCAGGTGAGGAGCGAGGTGCTGAACCTGCCCTTCCCAGGCTCCCGCTCCGGTCCTGCACTGGGGAACCTAAACAAAGGGATTCGAATTCCTTGCTCATCTTTCCTCTCCTTTAGCAACCAAACCCTTTTGCCAGCGCGATGCTGGACTCATTTCTAAGGAGAGCAATGGGCTGTTATTAACAAGACCAGTAAATGCGGGTTTTTATTTTTGAGGGAAATCAAAGCTCTAAAGGAGCAGGAGTTTATGTGACTGTGACTGCTATCCGGTGGCAGATACAACCCGGTTTATATTAAGCCCTAGAAACAAGCTGCTTTTGTTTAGGAAAGCCCTATCGTGTAAATCTGAACATCATTCTAAGGATTCTGATTCATCAAAAACAAACAAGCTTACAATGGAAAGACACAGATTTTTTCCAAAGTTTTCATTTTTGCCCCAACAGAACCAAGAGCTCCGGTTCTTCCTCTCAAAGAGGTTTCCCAACCATCCATTCATCCCCTTAATCAGTCCTCACAGCAGAGAGAGAGGAGCTGTAGCAAACAATAGTGCAGGGAAGCAACAAACAAAATTAACAGAACTCCACAGTTCCCCCAAGGTCTGTCTCAAACACATCCACAGTTGCTTCAACCAAAATTCAATACACCTGCAAACTCCAATTTGGTTTCAAGAGCCAAGGAGGGATCTCACCGTCTTGTCTAGGATCACCATCAATGAAGGCTCTCAGGCTCTCGTTTTTACAAGAAAATTTAGACAGTGGTGGAAAAAGGAAACTAATTCAATTTTTTTCCCATTAAGCTGGTTCTAATGGGAATACAAAGCATGATACCCACAGCCTGCTACTAAATTCAGATGGTTGCTTCAGAGCATTTAAGGATCTGAAGTGACACCTTTTCTTTCCTAAGCTTTTCCATAGTAAAAAATATATTTGCTTGTTTGCTTCTTATAGCAAACCCGCCCACTTTTTAAAGAGAATGCAAATTGCATCGAATTTCTAGCTGTAATTACAACTCTGCCTCTTGCCACTCCAAAGCCTGCTTATCTGGACTAAATAAGAAGCTTGTTACTTAGCTAGATCCTTACAAGGCGTCGGAAATGGATAATGAAATGATATCCAAGACATAAGCAAATACAAAAACTATAGGTATAGGGTCTTAAAACAAAGGAAATGTGCTTATAACAGACAGAACTGCTTTTCTAGGTGCTTTAATCATGTTAGAGAAACATTAAAAGCACCCAGACCATTACCTCTTGAAACACAGAGGACTGAAGAGCATCTTTGATTTAAATCTAACAATCAGTTCCTCTGACTGCTGGGTCAAGGAAAGCAAAAAGCAAATGCAGCCAGGCAAACAGCTCTGCTGGCAAATGACAGCCACAATGCATGCGCAGGAAATGCCTTTTCATTCATGTTTTTACTACCTCACATCAGTTTGTATTTTCCAATTTGCCTGTGTGTCATAATACATAATAGATGACAGCAGCTCCATTACACAAGGCATAGGGCACCCCACTCCGTGTGGAGAGCTTTACAGCACACATGGATTTGCCAGACGTGTGCTGTGCCTTGTTAATAGAAGGGTGAGGGAGTCTGGGGTCTTTTCATTTTGTTTTCAAGTCTAAACGTGACCTGCCTACTTCCAGTGACAGAAGAAGTGGTTGATGTAACCACCTCTCATATCAAAGGGAGCGCTGTCATTGACTTCAGAGATGAGATCCTTCGGGCTCAAATAAGGGAGGCTGGAATGAAAGACAGGGAAGCCTGACAGAAGAATCTCCTCGTTACTTCTGGTACATCTTAAGCAAAACATCCCCCTGTCTTCCAGCAATTCACCCTGTTTAGCAGGCAAACCCAGCAGATAGAGCATCCTCTAATTACTGATGGGGATGCTCAGTGATGGCTGTCAATAAGAGGAAGAAGAAAACCAATTTATGTTTCTACATAATACGCTGACAATGGGCAGAACTATCTGTCAAGGGATTAACTCAGAGTAAATATCAATTCAGTAACAGCAGCCTCCCCTCCTCCCAAATTCTTTTCAATATTTTCAAGTCATATCTATTTCACTTTTCCATCCATATGTATTTATTCGGATCATATTCCTATGTACAAGCATATAAAACCATGCAAGTATTTTACCAGACTCATTTCTTTCAAACTTTTAAGAACTACACAGTGGATTCTTCCAGGTTTGGAAGACAGAAAAATAAAAAAATGTGGTGGCAAGCAAGGGCTGCATTTTTGCAGAGGTAACTTTTATACACACTGTATATACACCCTTACAGAACAACTGCTCACATCTCCTATGTAGAAGGCTGAGACCATCCAGTTTAAATTTTTCTGAGTCTTTCCAGCAACCACCCAACAAAAGAAAAGACCGTGCAGCACAAGAGTATTGAAAAACAACCCACCGGGGCACCAACATCTTGGCCTGCTACCAATGATCAGTGACATTCAATTTCTTTCTTGGAGCCTGCTCCAGCTCCCACTGAAGTCAGCGGGCATTTCGCTATCAACTTCATTGGGAGCTGGCTCAGTCTTCAGTCATTTTCCTCTTGGATTGGCAAGGGATGCAAATGTTAGAGACGCAGCACGTAGAGCTCCTGGTGGGAGGAAATAACACATCATCGGCCCTTTGGCTGATCAAGAAATGGGCTCTGAATGTGCTGCCCAGTTGCTGCAAGGACAGCAACCATAAAGCCCCACAAGAGCAAGGTGTGGTTCGTGCCCAGGGGAAAGGAACCCTTTCCACTGGAGAAAAAATACAGCTCCGAGGTGACAACTGCCTAAGAGCTCCCAACATTTAAAACCCTGGCAACGTTTCCAGTTTGCTAATGCTTAAAAAATATTACCAAGCGAAGAATTAAATTGCTTTCACAAATAAAAGCACTCAACATGAAGCTGGTAGCAGCTGGCAAGCTGATTTCTGCTCACACCCTCGGCAGGGCAGCACTGGCACCTCAGACAGCGCACGCAAGGACGCTGTCCCCAGATGTGCGCGTGCACCCAACAAATCCGTGCACAGTAAACATCCTCTCACTGTCATTTGCTTTTATTCCAACCGAGCCCACTCCTATTATCTGATGGAAACGTGCCCCTGATTGAGCTCAATCTGTGGCCACCAGGCTGCCTGCTGTGATTTGCAAAGCACATGACAGTGCTCATAACGTCAACAGCGCGGGCTGAACCACCCCACTTTCATCCGCACTTAACTTTTATCGTCGGGGGCTTCCCTTGGGCTTTCCCTTTTTTATCATTCCAACTTGACTTTTCTTTTTTCTTTAAATAAAAGGGCAATTGTCTGCTGCCAGGGAGTGCTAACAATCCACAGCGAGCAACAGAATACCCAGGGCTGTCAGCACCAATACTGGATTTATTACAAATACTTTTATCCTGGCTGAAACAAATTTATATTAGAATTGGGAATTTGGCATATGCATGCAAAAAGGGCATATTGAATCATGGATACACCCTAAAATCTTAACCTAGATCCCTTTTTCAGCATCGATTCTAACATCAGTTTATTCTTACAACTTTCCCTAGTGTTTAGGGAAGAAGTCCATCACAGGACACTTTGGAGGAACTCCTAAAGCAGCAGCTATTTAAGGAATTTGTTTGCTTCTACTTTTTTTGATGCTATTCCATTCCAGTAATGATTCCTGATTGACACCCCTCTAATCTAGTGAACTCAGGGCAGCCAAATCCAGCCCTGCTTTCCCTCTGTGGAGAAGCTCTCCTTTGGGCAGTAAGCCTCTGCTGATGGCAGAAATGATGACTTCAGGGATGCTCTAACTGCGTGGGCAGCTGCCCAACTTGCCAGGGACATGGCCAGATGTTTCTGCCTCTGAGCCATCGCTGCCATTAAGGAATTTGCTTATGTGTGCAAAGCAAGTTAAATGTAACCCCATTTAAAAAGCACTGGTAAAAGTTACAGTGGTTAGGGTATAAAGTCAAAACCTCAGACCAGAACCGATGACCATGACATCCTATGAGGATGTTCTTGTTTTGGAAAACAGGCCCATGTTTTCTCAAGAATAAAGAAACATCTCCATTCTTATCTCACTTTCAAGAGCATTCAGTTGAAGAAAATGGGACACTCTCTTAGTGACTTATTGAATACAAGGTTAGTAATACCTTCCACGAACTCTTCCCAAGGACATCAACAGTTACTGAACGATGCCTGTGCTAAAAGTGCATCTGTTGATTATGTCAGGCCTTGAAAGGTCATCTTGAGACCCCACAGGAATGACTTAGTGCAAAAGATGAGTACGTTTATATATAAAAGGAGTCATTGAGAGACATGACGATGTAATTTACTCAAGTGCCCCCAAAATATATAAATATACACATATACACCTTGATTAATATGTTCTTCCAACAGAATGCATTCTTAAAAGGCTGTGAAAATTGTAGATAGGAAAACCTGAATCCTGTGTTAGCTACGTGTCTTTTATTGCTCAGTCTTTGAATCACTGTTAAAAATCAACACCCGTTTGTGCAGATGAAAACGTAATTTATAGTGCTTTAAAGACAATGAGGCATTGGTTTATTCCACCATATTATTAAAATAGATGCTGTGTATAGGAATGTCAGATGAAACTATACAAAAAAAACCCAATCTTAATTGCTGAAGCTACACAGCAAAAGAACAAAGGATGCAGAAATGCTGTTAGGCCTGTATCTTACAAATATAACAAGATACTATCAAGCAAAGCTATCTGCTGATATACTGGAGTATGACAATAGGGAGCATATGCCTACTTGTAAGGCCTATTACAGAGGCAAAACTATCAGTTACTGCTCCATCATTCCCCAATGGCTCTGAAGCACTTATCTCAAACACACAAATGATGCCTCAACCGTAATCAGAGTTACCTTAACAAGCACACATTACATGAAGAAAAAATTTTAAGAGACCTATACGAGGCTAGTTTATAGACTAACCCTAGTGGATAAATACCGAAAACTTACCAAAATACATATTCAGTAATGAACGCAGTAGTCAGACATGTTAAGATAAATGTGATTTATATAACTGAAATGACAAAAGGAGACAAGGCAATTCTTCTAAAATCCACTCAGAGGTAAGGACCACGCTCTAGCCTTCCAGCTTAGTAGTCTGGGGTGGAGGGTTAAGGAGAAAAGACTGTTGGCTGAGTAAACTGATAAATCCTCCACCAACAAACTACAAAATCCTATTTACAAATGGGAAATGATGCTGCTGTTTCTGTGTGCACACACATATCTGTGCACTTTCATATACGATTTAGCCACTCTAAAAAGTGCTAACTCGCTCTGAACAAGCATTAATTGTCTGCTTTTTCCTCCCTCCCCCAGTGAATCGTTCCGAGTTGGCCTTCAGTGAGGAGAGATCTAAGGACACCTTGCTTATGATTCATCAGAGGATATTATACCACGACAGGGATGGATGCTGACAAGGGTGATGCGACCTGAAAAACAGTATCTGTGCAGAGAAAAGCAAAAAGCAGCTCTGGGGGAAAAAAAAAAAAGGCAGTGAAACGGAGCTCCACGCTGTGCATTTTAAATAGAAAACACCGAGGTGGTGGGTTTGGGAAGGGGGAAGGGGCTGGGTTTTTGTTCGCTGGGAACGGTCATTGTGTTTGATCGATTACGCACCCGAAACGCGAAAAGACAAAACGCACGGTTCCCGGCCGCGGCCGCACACGCACGAACCGAGGCGCCCCGGCAGCGGGCAGCGCCGCAGCACCTCGCTCGCACCCAGCCGAACCCCGGCTCTGCCCCGGCACCGAACGCGAAACAAAGGCCTCCCACGCCGGGGCCGGCGCGGGGGGAAGCGGGGAACCCGCACTTACATGGCCTCTGACGGCTCCCGGACCAGGCCGGCCGCCTGTGCCTGCTGCAGGGACTGCGAGCCCCCCATCGTCGGCGCGGCCCGGGCTCGGCGCTGGCAGCGAGCGGTGCCCTGCTGCGGGATCGCGGCGGCTGTGCCCGCGGAGCGGCTGCGGTGCTGCACTGCAGAGGGGAGCGGCTGNAGATGAAGGCTGTTTATGAAACGAAACGAAATCCCGGCCGCTGTGACAGCGTAATCATCTGCTAAACATCAGTGGTCCAAACAGCTCCGGTGCAGGCGCCTGGAACGCGGGACTATTGGCTATGGAAACCGGCTTTAAAAAAAAAAAAAAAAGGAAAAAAAAAAAAAAAAAAAAAAAAAGACCCTCCCTTTAAGCACACATTGTCAGCTACTGTGGCTCTCTAAGGACCTACAGGCAGGACCATTATATTGTGTTGACTCAGCTGATTTGAAATGCAAATGCACGTGTGCGCTGGATGCCGCGCACGCATCTCCCTCTCAGCACCGGCGGGTCGGGCTCATCGGGACGGTGGCACCGAGGATTAACAAGCAGAACGGCTGCTTTCCTTTCACTCCACAAACCAGCTCATCCCTCTTGCAAAAAAAAAAATGGAATCTTCCGTAAGGAACGTAGGGAGAATATCATGAGCAGCCAAGGTAAACAAGCCAATGTGGGAGCCGACCAGCAGCTCCATCCAGTAGACGGGGGCACTTTAACCATTTTGATTCTGCCTGCACGGACCCCCTTGCTGGACAGCGAGCTGGGGATGCTCATCATCTGATATGGATGGGGAGGATCTCGAAGCCCAGGAAGCACAGCATTCCAAACCCTACACACAAGCTTATCCTTATGCCACCGTGGAGGTACCCAGAGCGCTGGGAATTCTAAGATGCTGAAAAGGGTGGGCACCATCACTTTCCACATCCCTGTCCTATTTCCACATCTGTGGCAAATAACAGATGATTCACATACAAGCCGTGTTTCACATCACTAAAGGAGCAAAAAATTAAATCAGTTGCACTGCTGCCCGTACCAGGAATTAAACTCTAGGGATACAAATGGCTTGAAGCTGTGTAACAATTCTGGATACATCACAGGGCGGAGGGGTCAAAAGGATCAGATAAATTTAACACAAATATTAAAATGTACTGACTTCCAAGCACCTATCACAGCACAGCTTCCATGTTTTAGTGGAGGCCTCATTAGGCTCACACTTTCAACAGTTTCAGGGTTTTTTTCTCTGCTTGCATAAAGGGCAATCCAGTTGGGTTTGCTCACTTTGCAGGAACGACTGCTAAATACATGTGCAGGGTTCTGGCTCTCTGGGTGCACCCACAATAAATTGTTCTTGAGATAAGAGGAAACATGGATGTTTAGTGAACATGAAGCACATTTCATTTCCAGAGGCTGCCTAAAAATAAATTCTGTCTTATGAACAGTATCACAACAAATGACATTTCGTTTCTAAGAGGGAAAGCCTGTGAGCCAGCATTTTGTTCAGCCGCAAACTTCCAAACAAGTCATAATTTTGGGGTTGTTTTGTTTCTGACAAAAGCCAAACCCTCATTTCTAGTGTCTCATTGCTCAAGACTCATCCCAAGTCTGCCAGAGAAGCAGCAGCACTGCCTCACTCAGGGACTGAGCTCCAGAATTTCTGGGGCAGGGTTGGGTGCCTGAGCCACAACTGACCCCCAAACTCTGCAGCAGTGCCCAGCTCTGATCTTCCCTTGCCAAGGTGGTGGCACTAAACCCTCTGTGTTTGCCATTCACAAGTCAGGAACACACAGAATGTGAGGGACGTGTGTGAAACAGTCCTATGTACTCTTGGGCAGTAGATTTGAAATGGTTAAGAACTCCCAAGATTTCCACCCCATATGGGAAATCAGTGGTACCAGCCAACAGGCTAAAATTACATGTCTCTATCCTACTGGGCTGAGGTTACAGCTCAGCTTCACTTTAGTGTGTGGTGGCTCTACTGAGCTACAGAGGACTGGTCTTTGAATATCCTAACTGGATTTTGTTTGTTACAGAGAAAAGGAAGACTCAGAGAAAAGAAAAATCCCTAGGAAGGCAAACACCATATTAAGTAAAGCCCTACCAGGTACCTGGAGGCCAAGAGAGAGAACACAGGCACTGTTTGTTCTGACAGTGAGGAAAACAGGGATACTGTGGCATCCTCCTAACAAGTGCAAAGAACACACTTAAAATGCCTGTGTCAACTCCCTCAACTTTCACATGTACATTTATTAGATAAACAAAGGCCCAATAAAAGAAAGCTTGGATTGAATCCTGTTCTGAGGCAGCATGGTCCTTTCAGGAGCTGTATAGTGGAGAAAGGTTTTTTTCCATTCCCCAATGTTTCTATGCAACAAACATTTGAGGCGCACTAGAATTGCAGGTCTTGGCTAACAGGTCCACTGGCAATCTGCAGGACCAGGGGCTTCAGCCTTTTGAGCCCAACTGTGGCCCTGGTCACTTTGCATGTCCTGTGCAGGTCACAGGGTGCTCTGGGTTATGGTGAGGGGTGTGATGGACCAGGCACTGCCTCCTTCTCCCCTCCCTCTCACCCCAGTTCCCGTGCACAGCTCATGGCACAGCTCAGAGATTCACCATGAGGACAGCTCACCACCTCTGAGTTGCTCCTGCTCATAAAGGGGACAGGATTTAACTCTTCCCTTTTAAAAATAACCATCCAAGCAGCTCAACTACAGCAGCATGAACCAGTGCACTGGTAAAACAAGAACACAGGCCGGAACACTGGTGAGACCTTGATGGATGTGCTTCCATCAGCTTAGTGCCAGTACTTCATTGACCGGCCAGGAGAGCTGCTTGGAGCCTTGGGAAAATGTCTAGAGACTAAAAATGAAGGAGCTCAGTCCACCACACCCAAAGGCACCTGCACAGAGAGAAGTGACATGCTTGAAAGCAGTGGCAGCTCTGAACAGCACTACACCAACAAGATCCACTGAGACAAAATTAAAATTAGGAAAGCAAAATCAAATCAACCGCTACAAGCAAATTCCTAATAATCAGTACAGTTATCTCATGGGGAGAGGTATTTAAACCTTTCATTTAATAATTTTAAAACTCCTGACGGCCATGGTCTTTCAAGAAAAGGTGTGCTGTAATGAGCCTTGGACTGGAGAGAGTTTGCTGCCTATGGGATGCAAAACCAAATACTAAACTGACGTCTCTGAACAATCTGTGCAAGAAGCCAAACTGTAGATTTATTTCTGATTTGGCCACAAAATCTGTTACACTACAAAGGAAGGACCAGCCCCAGGGGGAGGTCTGGAGAGGATCTGGTGTTTTGCTCCTTGCTGCACTCACCTAAAGCCACGTATCCTTTCAGCTGCTCTGGCTGTTCAGAGGATCAAATCACTCATTTCACTTCTTGCACTCCAGATGAGGGGACACAGGTAACGAAGCAAAGCTGGCCCTGGCCATTGCTCTCTCCGTGGGGCTGAAGCAGAGTGTGACAGACCTTGGGTCTGAACACACACATGGTGTGAGCAGCAGCACTGGAAGGCTCTCCTGCAGCCCATCCTGGCTGGTGAGAAATACCTCGGGCGAGAGGGGAGCTCTCCCTCTCCTGCCTGGCCCCAGTTCACCCTTTAGGCCTGCCAAGAAGCATCAACTTAGTACTAAATTTAGTACTGGCTTTTAAAAATACAAGAACTGTGTCGACACTCTAAGTACATTTTTTAAGAACTTCTCTGGAACCTGAAAAACACATAGATGTAGCTCAAAAAGAAAAAAAAAAGGAAAAAATCCCACTGTAGCTTCAAAGGATTTAAGGATGCCTCAGGCACTTCAGCCTAGGGATTAAAAGCCATGTAACAACTTATTGTGATCCCACTGCTGAAAAGACTATTTAAGTATCCAGTATCATCCTTTAAAATTTATCATCTTTTTCTCCTTCTGCCTCTTTCATCCATTTAAGCAAGAGCCATATTTTGGACTATACTAAATTAATGTTTTATTGAAACTGCATGTCCACTGGTTAGTTGTTTAAAACGCTGTACAGACGCCTAAATATTTGGTCTTATTCCATTTCATGTTTATATATAAATTCAGACTTGGGTCACTTGCACTCAATTTGAAATTTTTGGCTTCCATCAAAAAACAATGCTGAGCAGGACCGTGATAAGGTTTATGAGATACTGAAATTTATGTTCTGTTTCTTTGCTCTTGGCTTCAGCGTCCATCGTGCCAGGCACTTACACAAGTTATAAACATGGCCACACATACACACACACACACAGAGCAACATCAAAGAGCCCGCTGAAAGAAAAGCCTCCCTCACACATCTATCCCCTTGGGGAGCAGTGGTGAATATTCAGCTACACCTCCTAGCTGCAATGCATTATTGAGGTGCTGTGCAGAAACGAGCACCATACAAAACAAACAGCCAAGACGGAGCAAAACCAAACACCCCAAACAAAAAGGGGTTTCTCTGGTATCTGAACGCTGCTGCCGAAGCTCTGAGGAGCAGTACTGGCTACAGAAAACAAACAAAAGATGGGAAAATGTTTTAAAAATGGATTATTGTTTAAATATATTTCTTCCCCTCAATAATTTTTATATACATGTATTTAGGTGATACTGCCTTCGGACCCCAAAGCAGCCTGGGAAGAAGTTTTCACCCCAAAGCCTCCTGTATTTGTAGGCTGCCTGGTATCAAAGGGTTCATGGCAAGGCTATCCACAATATCAGACTGCTAAGGAACAGCAACATCTTTCTTTCCTGAAAGACTAAAAGCACCAAACTGCTCAAAAAACCAAGCCTGCTCTGTATGGACAGAGCCCCCAGCGCCTGGGGAGGCTGGCTGTGCTAGAGAGCACATTAGCACATAAAAGCACTGACAGCTTTTGAAGTGCAGTGGTGACAGCCCTTTTAGGACACCCGAGGCTGGAGACTCCTGTGTTCTAAAACCCTTGCAGGAGCACCAGCCCTCCTTGGCCTTTGCCGATCTGACTCCGTTTGCCAAGTCCTTCCCAGAAATCCAGGTCTCCCAGGACCAGTGTTTGTGTTACAGGGAAGGTCAAGCAGGCTGTTTGCAGCCATGTGGGCACTCAGGTTTGGAGTTCATCTTTCTAAGGGTTATACAGTAAGCATTTGACAAGCTTTTCAAGAATTCAAGCATTCTTCATTAGAGGCTGCACAAAAATACATAGGTCTAGATATGTTGTGCATTTTTCTGTGCTTCTTTGCTCACCACACATTTTGCCAGTCCTGGGACACCTTTATTTCCTTTTTCTTTGTTTTTATTCTGCAAACCAGACTTCCTTGCTCCCACAGCATTTGCTCCTTCGTCTCATCTCCCTCTCCAAAGAGAGCAAGACAGGATGTATCTTATAATTTCCACTTCCCTAAAGGAGAGTCACTTAAAATTCCTCCTCAAGCAGCTGAAGCTGCTGCTGGAACACTACAAGGCATTTACTACCCTTCACTTTGGTTCTACACTTTTTCTTGCTAACTCAAATCCTAAGTCATGCCCAGAGATGTGCCACCAGGAATCTTTGTGAGACCACACTGATCTTGTGTTGGTTTTTTTTCCAGCCAGGTCACTCCATGATCCAGCTCACCACCTGCACTGCTGTGGGACAGGGACAATATTTCACACTGGTGCTGTCATTACCTCCTCCAGAAAGTCTCAGCTAAGCACAGAAACCAACCAAACCCCTTCAATCTTTGTCACCAGAGGTGTGAATCAATTTTTTTTTGCTTTAGGGAATAGAAGAAAATTAACTCTATCCCAGCCAAAACCAGGACACCACAGCATTGTACGTAAGCAGACCATCATTTAAAATTAAAAATATTATTTTGAAAGATGATATCCCAAACAGGCAACCTAAGCAAACACTACCTCCTGGGGGGCCAAGCTGTGACCTCTTGCGGCTATCAGGTGGCAAGAGCAGTGGAAGAAAGCAGATTTCTTTCTTTCTCAGCCTTAGTTTTATGAGCACCCTTGTGATACAGATGAAAGCACAAAAAGTTAGCTGAAACATGCAATAAATTTATCCCACTTCGGTTTACTGGCAAAAACCAGTGAAAGGTTAACATAAATCGCAACATCTATGCTTTAGCAGTTCCCAATAAATAGACGTAGTGCAGTTTATGTCCACAGTATAATTAAGATGTTATAGCCTACAATTAGCCATTTAAAGATACAATCATCACCATCCTTCTAAAATCCAGTTATCCCTAATTTAATCCCATTCCAGTACAGATAAATCAGAAATTCAGCCAGACAGGGAGAATGACAGACCTTCAGGTTGAAACCATGGGTTTGTTGGGTTGGTGGTTTTTTGTTAGCTGTGGGGTCTGGGTTTCGTTTTTTCAGCATTTATTTTTTAATGGTCTAAGAGTGGGGCACTGATTCACAACTGGAGAGTGTAAATGAAGTCTGAGCAGTAAAATAATTACAGAGTGTTAAATCAGTGGGATATTTTTCAGTACAGTGTTCAAGAAAAATAGAAGCAATTTGTGGCATAACACAGCCCTATCTGTGTCACCATGATACAAAATTATACCCTACAAAATAACCCAAGGAGATACTAGGTGTAAAGCTTCACAGATTTAACTTGTCCTTACAGATCAAATACTTTGATAGGCACATTGTCTGCTCCACCACTTACCTAGATTAACACAGTGTGAGTGCTTTATTTGCATTGATACACTCCTCATGAAAACACAATGTCTCAGAATTCTAAGCCTGAGCACACTGACAGAATTCCCATCTGTTAAATTCAAAATAAAAAGGAGTGACCAGTGGTGATGCGACCAGGCTGGACACCGCAGCTGACAAGAAACAAACATTAGAATGGGTTTAAAATAAAAATAAATAAGACAAAACATAAATAATTGTGCCCCCCTCCCCACCGGTCACTGCTTGGTTGCTAAGGTCACTGCTTAATCTAAATTGCAAGTGAGATTAATGGCATTAAGAGTTATGAATAAGCAAGATGCCTGCTTAGTTATTGAAATTTCCAGCATGGGAAACCCAGAGCAAGGATAACAAAAGGGGCCCCGCACGGCGCTGCCGGGGATGCCGGGGGGGCTCCAGGCTCACAGGGGTCGGCAGTGAATTATGATCAGCAACGTGAGAACTCCACACCCCACAAGATTCCACGTTCAAAAGCCTTCTAGGAAATCAAGGAGCCACACAAAGAGGGAGATTTAGGTTTCCAAGGGCTGAGCACACCCCGAGTGTGGACGCTTCCCTCCTTCCTTGCCCTGGCTGTGTGGGATCTCAGGGAAGGAGCAGGGGCTCTGCCCCACACAAACCTACAGAGGAGACACGAATTAAAGCCCTGTGCAAAGCTCACACCTCACTTCATGCAGCCTCTGGCCTCTCGTTTGCCCCTTTGCTTTCCCCTCCTGCCGAGGCACAGGCACTTCAATCTTGGATTTTGGGCTGTATTGTGCTACTGCTGTAAGAGCCAGGCCTGAATTCCTTGGACCACAAACAAAATTTGAAGCTCGTATTTACAAAATTTCCAGCCTGGGCTTCAGACTGGGACCACAAGCACGACCACACCAAAGGAGGGAGGTTGTTTTCCCGCTGAATGTGCCTCTGCACACCGCGTCCGCCAGCCAAAAGCCCAAAGCTCTGCTGACATTTCCACACCCAACACCACAGACACCAGCATCTCATCCTGCTTCCATATTCCTTTCTGAGCCTCTGAACATCCCAGGGTGTATGATCCCTATGGCAGCAGGAGCCAGGGTGGTTGGGAAAGGAGCTGCCTAAGGCCGGGAGGGGACTGACATTTTTAAGGGCTTTCATGCACCTGCCCTCAGCTGACAAGATCAGCGCTGATAATGCTCTCCAGAGGCACCTTCTTGCAGGAGGTTTCAGGAAGCAGAACCCAAAGGCCTCCTGGCCTCAGGACCTAAGTAAAGAATTAGATTATGAAAATGCAGGATGAAGACACCAAACAGGAACATTATTCCCTCCTGGTGCAAGTCTCTGCTGTGGCTGCTAAGGATGGGTGGTCAAAAGACTGGCTTAAAGAAGCCAGCTTACAGCTTCATTTTGATTTCAAAAGAATTAACACAAAACGGGTCTGAATTCTTTTTAGCATGTTTCAATCGTTTCTTTAAGCTTTTGTTTTTAGAAGATTTAGCATTAGGGGCAGAGTGCCCCAAAAGCACAGGCCATATTTTAGCACAACGGCGATTATTGAGAAATACAAAATACACCTGACTTATTACCTGCTTGAGGACAAGAGGTGATCCCCTACAAGTCCTCCACCCTCCTGGCAGTGTCAGGAGCTGTCACCGTGTGTGCCACAGTGCCAAGGAACAGCATCCCAAGCCAGGTGTGGAATTTCTGAATCCCTGAATCTGTACAGCCATAGTTTTGTAGGATGCGAGGTGATCAATGCCATTCTAAAACTCCCAGTGGAAGGATTAATTAGTGTAATGACACGTTCGTTCTCATGCTGCTGAACCTGTTCTAGCAGCAAGGAAATTAGCATAAATCGCCCGGGGGAACCTGTAAGATACACAGGAATAACAAGCAAACACAGGGCTGCCATCACCCTTTTGTCCACCACCACAGACTGAGAGCAGCTTTACAAGACACACAAATAATTGCTCTCTTTGAGCAAACCTGCAGGCAGAACACCCCAGAGAGCCCAAATTCCACACGAGGATATGGTTAGAAAACAGGTGACATTTCCCACTTCTGTCAAGCACCCATTAATGCTTTCCCTTTTAAAAATGAAGCTATTGGCAGCTGTTTGTTGAATTGCTGCTGGTTTATGGAAGCTGCCTCTGCCAGCACATGCCATTGGGGGCTTCAAGCATCCTGCCCATCAAATACACAGGATTGTCCCCCCAGATCATGGGTTCACCCAGATAACCCCATCCAGCTACAAGAAAATGCACTTAGGCCACAATGTTTGAGGCTTGAAACAGAGCACACATCCCAGAATTTGATGTGAGAATTTGAATTACTCACTAATGGGCTGAAGAGATCAACACAAAGCATCCTCCTGCCTGGGGCCGAGCAGTTCTGAACACATCACTCAGGAGACAATCTCCTTTAAAAACCCGGAATGGTGGAAATGAGTGAAGAGCAGCACTGTGGCTCAGCCCTGTCCATTTTTTAGACAGGCTGGTAAAAAAACCTGCAAATTCCAACATTTTGGAAAGAAAGAGGCATTTGTATCCCTCACTTGTATTTCTTATCTCTTCCCTGCTCAGTGCACTTGTAAACTCAAATGTAGTAACACGTTCCTTTCAAAAGGGTTAAATTCACTCAAGGGAAAAAACCTTGTGCTTATGAATCCCATTTAATCCCCTCTTGGTTTTGATCACTAAAAGCAACTCAGTCTAGGATTATCAGTGTTGGTCAAAAATGAAGGCAATACATTGATTTTTATTTCCTTAGTTTTACACCAAGCCTCTCCAAAGGTGGGCAACAGGAGAAAACTTTGTTTTCAACACGTGATGAAGCAAATAAAACCCAGAAGTCATAAAGCTTATCCTGTTTTTCTGTGTGAAACCAATTATTCAGCTTTGCTTCCTCCCAGAGAAGTGTTATGAAACATTTTGGAAACCAACAACACAGAAAGTAGAGCTTTTTGTAAAAACTGTTGTGACTTTCTGCTTTCAGGGAGATTCGTTGCTGTGCTTCCAACTCGTTCTAGGCTCATTTCAGGAAAATTAGTTAAGACAGAAATGTGTATTTAATTTCAGAGATGAGCAGAAGTTCCCAGTCCATCCAAAGTCTCTCAATACGGTCCAACTCCAGTCTGGTTTAGCTTTTGAAAGAAAACTGGCCTGGTATGTGACAACAAAGAGGATCCACCTCTCCACTCACATCAGCCACAGAGAAAACATCAAGGTGTAGCCCCCAAAGCAGGTATTGAGGTTACAGGTGAGGACACGCAGAAAACAAGCACTTAGGTTTTGTTCTCCAGAACAGACCATATCCATCTCTGCTCCTCACAGGACAAAGGGATGGATCAGCTCTTCGGGGACTTTGCAGCTCTGTCCATAGGGCTTCCATAAAGAATCAGCAATATTCCTGATCCATAGTCCAGCAATACTCTCTAGCAATATTTCAACACTTCTCCCAAATTATGAAGTGTCTGTGACACAGTTCATAATGCAGCCATCACAATCACAGAGGAGACTGAAATGCCTCAAGGATCCACTCTGCAGAAAATCATGCAGTGGCCCTGCAGTCGCAGAGGTTCAGCACCTTGCCAGGCACTTGCCATAAATGTGACAAAAGTGAAACATAACCCAATTTACAGGCTATTATTTTCCATGGCTGATTTGACTTGATTCCTTTTGATTTTTTATGTCATTCCTTTGACACAGGAATGACATAAAAATGCAAGGTAGTCTCAGAAGTATTTACCTATGGGGCTGATTACAACAGCAAACAGCTATTTGGACAGTAATGTATTTGCTTTTCAAGAGGATCTAAGAATTATCTTTTGTCCCACAGACAACTCCAATTCTCACCTCCGTGTGCATCTTAATTTCCATTAAGATCTTTGTTCACGTTACAAAAAGAACAAACACAGAGGTTCAGCTTTGGAGAAAGGGGCTGTGGGTGACAGGACCTCTATTCTCAAGGCATAACGAAGATGCTGGGAGTGCCCATTTGGGCTACTGACATCTTAAGCTGGATTTTGATTCTGCATTAAGAAGTTCTACTAATACAATGCATTGCCCAAAGAGTTTGTGGACTCCCCATCCCTGGGAGTGTCCAAGGCCAGGTTGGACAGGGCTTGGAGCAACCTGGGATAGTGGAAGGTGTCCTTGCCCATGGCAGAGGGTGGAACTGGATAGGCTTTAAGGTCCCACCCAAACCATTCTGTCATTCCATGACTCTACTTAATTGCACCATTGTTTACCCCATCCAAGAGTTTCTTACGCACACACAGATATTTACATTATTAAACACACTACATCAATATCAAAACAGAAATTTCAGAGGCACAAGCTGATCTAAATATGTGAACACAACAGCTCTGCTTGCCTGCAGAGTTCTAAAATTATTTCTCCTCTCCTTGAAGCTGAATTCTAGTGAAAAGGAAAAGAAAATCCCCACTTTTTAGTGGTTTTATTTGGATTTGTAAATAGCAGTCATCTGTGACTATGCTAAAGCACTCATATGATATGAAATTTGGGGTTTCCATAAAGTTCAAACAATTTTGGATGATTCTCTGGAAAGAGCCAACACCTCAGGGTGAATATTTTTTAACCTAAAATCTCACCTGCCCATTTCTCTCGATTTTTAGAGAATAACCATGCTATCTACCCTTCAATTCAGAAAATTCTTTCCAGATGACAGAAATTGCACAGTGGTACAGAACAGGCCTTCTGTTCCCTATCACTGATACACAGGTTAATACATGTGGGTCCAGTGCAGTGTCATGGAGGAAAACTACACAGACTTGGCCTGTGTTACAGCAGCACATACACTAAAGGTGAGGACACCATTTTTCTGATCAAAATAATCGGAAGTATAGAAGAAATAATTAATCAACATGTTTCCTAGATATTATACTGTCCATAGTTTTTTCAGCTGCATTTTCCAATAGCTATTTGTGCACAGCTCCACAGAGAAGATGTCTATTGTGTACATCTTAATTCATAATTCAGAGTATCCTCCTGCTGCCAGCAGCATCTTTTGACATTTCTGAATAGAGCTTTAGTGGCACAACTGTATTTCCCCATGGCATCTCCTGTCTTGTATCCCACTTGTCCCAACCTGCCAGTGTGTATTGGTGGGGTGGAGAATGCTGCTCTCTCCAGGGAGTGCCCATTTCATATTCTCAGCTGTGCTGTGACCTTTTCCATTAATAGATGTCACAACAAGGGCAGGCCTTGATTGCTGAGCCACGAGAGCAGACTGGTTAATCATCCACACACAGGCGTCAGCTGAAGCTCTGACAGGAATATCCAAGCACATGTCTCCACTGGATTTGAGATGGGAGGGCTGGAACTACATGATCTTTAAGGTCCCTTCCAACCCAAATCGTTCTATGAGTCAGTTTGGGGGTTTTCTAAGTAAAAAATGTGTTGGGCCACCTATCAAACGCTATGTAAATCGGAGGGAGTGAAACATTTGACTTTGAAACATTTATTCAGCAAGAGCAAAGCCGAGCTGAACAACTTCTTCCCTCACTACTCACCATGACAATGCAAATCAGGTGTGGGGTGGGGAAGTGGCAGGCAGCATCTGAAGGGGAATGAGCAGAACTGTTCTCTTGAATACGGCCTGACCTTGCACAGTTTCACACACAAAAAAACTAAACTTAAATTTCAAGAAAGAAAAATATTGGGGAAAAAACCTAAAAAAAATATTAATTTAAAAATAGTAGGAAATATCAGCATAGTAAGAAGCAGTGTAGCCTAAGCTCCCTCTTCTGGTATTCTGGAGTAAATATACTGGATTAGCCAGTATCCACTTGGATTCAAAATTTAGCAGCAAAGTGTTCATGAACTTACAGAAAACACATGTTAAAGTTATTCAACCTCTTTCACACTTGTAACATTTCTTAAGTGAAACATGTAAAGACGTGGAAAAGTCTTGTAACAAATGAAATCACACAATACCTCTTTTTTTCCCTTGGGAAACCTTCGGTTTCTGGAGCAGGCAGCTCTACACCATCACCAGGGGCCACAGCCAAAGGTACATCCTCAGAAACGTGGTTATCAACCTCTTTGCAGCTATCAGGCTTGGAAGGGCTGAAAAACAATTATTAAAAATAAGCTGACAAATTTCAGAAATGCCCATGCAGCTTTAGTGAAGTCTCCTTACAGGATGAACTTTGGTTGGATCCACAAGGAGCACATCACTCTCTCCCAAAATTCCATCTCTCTCCCACCTCCCACAAATTACTTCTTCCTACAAACCCTATTTCACTTAATTTCTCAGCTGACCACATAATCAGTAATATTGCAAAGTCCTGACAGCTCTTATAGACCATAACATTAAGTGCCAGAGGAATTTAACTGTATATGAAAGTAGTACAATAAATAAATCACTAACGACTGCTTTGCAGTTCTCACACAGCCTTCTCCTCAGTGTACAATACAAACATTCGATTAAGTGACCTGTGTTTTAGAAAAAAAACCCTAGTATCTGGGACAAAAAAAATTCTCTTACTTTAAAAGCTCTCCCTAGGCTGTAAAACTAAACACACAATAATCCCAGAACTCATTACATGAATGTTAAATCCCTCTGCTCAGCAAAGCCCCACAAGCCCCTCGCTCAGGAGCAGGGCAGTAACCACACGACTCCCCCTGCTCCTGGCCACACTCGTTAAACCACTGACAGAAAAGGAACTAAATAACCAATGACTTCACCTCTCAAAAGCAGGAGCAGTGTAAGGTCTTGTCACACCACACTGTCCCTTCCAGGGCACCTCTGACACACCAGAGGGACACACATGTCCTGGGGTACCAGCCACACACAGCAGCCTTCCCTCCTGTCTGCTCGAGATACAGACACAAATGTTGATGGAAATGTTGATGGAAATGTTGATGGAAACAGGACGTGCCTAAGAAGCTTCTTTTAGGTTTCCTGAACTAAATATAAACAGCTATCTTAGCCATTCCTTTTATAATTTTCCCTCCCCTTCTCCCAGTAATTACACTGGACTTGTAGGAGGTAGATTAGCTTGTGTTACTGATTAAGAGTTAGTGAGGTCCAGGGACAGGCTGTTCCTTTCTTTAGTGCCTGTATACAAACAGAGGAGAAGCCTAAACCACATCCCTAACTTTAGTCACAATACATACAAGCAGGAGAACAGCCACTTCCCAGAGTGCTTGTCCACTAACATAACTCTTTGTGAGTGTAGTTCACCTTGATTAGCTCATATCCATGAAGCTGCTTTGTGCCATATGGGATAACCACCCAGCTACTTCTTCTAAGGAATAATCTGTGCTTTACTCACTCCTTCCTTCCGTTTGTCCAAACTGGCCTGACGCTCACACAGACACCCTAAATTTTCAGCCCCATCAAGTTAATACAAATAAATAAATAAATAAAGATTAAAAAGCAGGCTGTTTCCTTTTTCATGCAAAGGCCTTTGTCCTTGGCTAAAAATGTCTCTGTCCTAATATAGTAAGAGCATCCCCTCTATACCAAGGCGCTGTGACTATATAGGGGCACAGGGAGAGCAGCGAAAGTAAGATTTTTTAAAGCAAAAAAAAAGTGAACTGCTAAAAATAAGCCAGTGCTGAACATCTGTTTGGAGAGGAAACAAAGAATTGCAAAACCCAAACAATTCACAAGAGGGCCCAGCCAAATAAGAGCACCAAAGGCACATAAAATTACAGCCCTGGTGTTCTGCACACACAAAGCTGTCCCACTTACCTGCTTACAGTAGCACCTGATTCCCTCTCACCCACTCTCTTCACACAGCCCCCAGTGATCACCTGCAGCCCTTCAGCTTCCCCCTTTAAGTCCTTCCACATCAAATGAAGCGATTTTCAGAGATACTTTGACTAATGAGGGTCATTCTCAGCACTAAAGCAAAGCTTGCCATCAACACAGGGGTTTTTAGAAGAGCTCTGCTCCCTGGCCTTCACCAAGCACTGCCTCCACTCCCCCTCCTCACTGCTGCTGCTCCAAACTGCACAAACTGAGGCAGGGTAGCACAGAACAACAACTCTGTCCAAAATACAGACTTTCTGTCCACTCTGAACTCTCCAGCCTAACACTCCATCAGCTGGGGTACATATGTTAACTCATGGTATTTGTATCACCTTAGACATGACATGGCTACATTAAACCTCTCCTCTCTTATTAATACAAGATTTTCCTTTAAATTCCTAAATTCCTAATTTCTCAGCTAGTAATATTTTAATGGTTGCAGCAAGAATCTTACCAAAAGGCCCAAGTCTCTTCAGTGCACAATAAACCATACATTGACCAGCATTTGCCCCGTAGCTGGAGATCAAATGCAAGGGCAGGGACTTTCCTTAGCATGAGGAAGGGACCAGGTTGGGTTGCCCTGCCAAATACCTATGGCCTGACCCTAAACACAACTCATGCAGCAAAAGCTTTCTAAGCTGTCATTTTCTCCTGGGCATTTGCAGGGGGTTTTTTTCCCCCATAAGACAGGAAGGAAGTGGCAGGGAACAGACGGACACCGCTCAGAAGCGTTTCACACCTTTAACCACAGAGCCCAGCAAAGCTGTGGTCTTAAACAGCCAGGGCACTTATTTGCCTTTTCTGCCTTTCCAACCCAAACATTGCTGCTGTAACACAGAAGTCCTGTTGTACAGCTCTGCACCTGCAGCATCAAGAGAAAGCTGTGGTCTGGCCAAAGCTTCTCCTCCTGCAGCGTGTGCTGGCAAATCAGAGTGAACTTGGCCTTTCAGTGCTACACAAAAATGCTTGGCACAACAGCCAGTGAACTTTTTCCCTACTTCTTTTCAGGGCACTTCTCTGTAGATAGAGTACATAAAATCTTTCTGAGCAGATGATATCATGGTGTCACTGACCAATATGTTATCAGCAGGAGAGAGGCAGACAGTCATCCTCAAGAAGCAAAACAAAGATAGAGTTTCTCGACTGGGCAGATGGAAGGACAACCTGATCTCTTACTCTGCCCTGCCATCTGGAAGCCATTTAGCACAAACTGACCCCCACCTTACATGAACCATTATTTTTCCCTGTCAAAGTGCACACCATCTGCATTATGTGACACCCCTGATGGGGAACTACATGGAAACAAAAGTAAATTTAGTAAATAACTAAATAAATGGGGGGAAAACACTTTATGGTTGTACCTTACTGCAGACAGACTGGAATAACATCATGGCATTCAGGAGCCCTTGTAACATTTCCATTGTGCAGAGGTACCCACTGGGCATCACATGGAGACATCAGATGGGTGTGCATTAGAGAATTTTATCCAGTCACACTGAAATACAGTGCTTCTACATAAAACACCACAAAAGCAGTGGCTTTAATAAGATCATCTTACTTGTATTGGCAATAATCTGCTCCATGACACAGGTGAACAGCTGATGAGGGATAAGGCAATGACATGGAACAAAAAACATCATTGAAGCTCTTGCCTTGGATAAGAAAAGCCCAGTCCTGCTATTCCTGATCCTGGCTGTGAGCATAAACCCACGTGTTTTAAGAGCACTGCTTTCATCTGCTACCAACATTTCGTTGTTATCAGTTCAGGTCTGACCAAAGCCCAGCGATGTCAGCAGTGCTGCTACTGCAGGAAGAGCTGCACCAGGACTGAACACACAGGAGCTAAAGCAGGGGTGCAGCACTGATTTAACCCTTCTTCTGCCAACCAGAAGAGGCACACGTGGCAGCCTCTGAGTTTCTACCACTGGGACAGAAGGAAACCCCTCTGCAAAGCTCACAGAGAAGCTGGCAAGCGACAATGACCTGGACAGGAAAAACAGGTGAAGGAGAACAGGTAGGCTTTTATAGCCAAAGCTGAACAGGGATACAAAATAAAGGAGTAAGAAAAACAAACACTGACAAGAGTTAATTTCTGCAGCGTTTAAAAAAAAATAAACACAAGAGTTAAAACCAACAAACACAGAAGAACCCATTCACAGCCAGTTCCACTGTAGTTGACCAGAGTGTATTTCTCTGTCAGTTTCCTCCGTTTCAGGAAATGGAAAACTACCTATATCCGACGCTAAATATCCCCGGTTTGCAACTTTTTAGCGCTGAGCCCTTGCAAAAATCCTTGCAGCTCCCTCAAGGTCAGGATTTGGAAACAGCAGCCAGATCCTGTGGTTGCTGCACAGTCCGTGTGCCCTCACCCCTACTGGGCTCAGCCACCCTGGATGGGGCAACCACAGCTCCGCACCAGCAGAGCCTGCACAACTGGGATGGGGTAAGGAACCCCCAGACTTCACCTTCAGACATTAACAATAAAACATTTCAAAGGCACAAGTCATGAAGCAGATCAAAAGAAAAGGTATAATATAATTAACTCGAAATTCCAGATTCAGATGAGAATGCGAACAGAGTGAATTCATGAGGTTTACGAGAAGCAGTGAATTAAGACACTCAAACGCTGCTCTCCCTAAATGTTTAATCATAGACAGCTTGTGTGCCTTTTTCCCTGCAAACAGCAAATTATCACCCCCAGGGCACACAATCTTCTGTTCCAGACTGTAGTCCACAGACCATATACAAATCTTTCTGGCTCTTTTGGTGTTAGTCTTTTTTCATGCCTCCACATTCACAAAGTAGTTCACAGCTCCATCTCAATTAATGCTCACTCTTTTCTAACTGCCTCACTACTATGGCCAACAATCCATTAGCAAGAAGAAACAGAATCCACAAAGAAACATCAGTAACCCAATTACATTTGTTAAAAACAAAGAAACACAACTCTTTGAGTAAAAACTTACAAGAACTGGAAGAAATCCACATCATTAGCTTCCCAGTGTAAGCTTCTCTAGATCATCTTACTCTAAGTGTAGGAAAAAGTTTGTTTGTCACAGACTCACTCAGCCAGCATTGGTGACTAACCAGCTTTGGGACTGGTGGCAGACCAGGACAGGCTCCACAGCAAAGTCACCGAGTTTTTAAGGTGGATTGAGCAAACCACACAAGGTCCTTCTGCCTTTGATGGTGCATTATTGTGACTTCAGCTAACAAATTTAATGCCAGCTTAAATATACTGTGTATGTTTACACTCCATTGAACTCCCAGTGACCGAAGGGTGCACACACCCGACAAGGCTTCCTCTGTTGTTGAGACAAATTTATATGCCCGAAGATCCTGACAACCCACCTATCACCAGCACAAATAAAACAACAGTTTCCCTTCTCACTGCAAGCAAAGGCAGACAAAAAGGCCAGAGTCCAACAGAGACACCTGAATGCTTTATAATCAACATTATACTGCTAAGGAGCTTCTCAAAGAAAACGGCCAAAGGATTAGTTACCTTGTGCTAATTAAAAAAAAAATATATATAAGCACCTAAAAAGTATAGGGCATATACTGCACCTTCACATGACATGTGCTGAAGTGATACAATCTCAGGGAAAGGTAAACAGCACCTTCTTTTGAAGGTTTTGCCAAGGGGGGATTTAAATTCTGGTATAGATCTCACTGATACAGGCAGACTCAGCAAAGCCATCAGCAATGGCCATACCAGACACTTCTCCCTCCAAGGAGAGTGACAGCAGTTCCTCAGCCAGCGCTGACCTCCTGGTCCTCCACCTCCCACGCCAGGGAGCAGTGCAGCTCCCAGTGCAGTGTGTTCCCACAGGACTGAAGTCTCTGGATTTCGGTCTTGGCTACAACTGCAGGAGCAACGAGACAGTACAATCCAACAGCAAATGAACCCCACCGTGCTTCTCACTATAAAAAGCAAATGAGAAATTGAGCTGCTGCTTGAACAAGAGAAATGACAAGACTTCCTCGCTCGGAAACCACATAAAACACAAGGAGCTGAACATTGGTTTTCACCTGAGCTGGGGGGGCTCATCAGTGGGACCACAGAGTCAAATGTGTCCCAGGTGCTGTGGGGAGCACACACAGGGAGATATCCAGCCTTGTCCCATTCCCAGGAAAAGCAGAGCGCCACCGAGTACCTTGTGGCTAAAGAAAACAATTTGGAAACAGTGTGGAATCAATAAGGAAAGGAACCTTGCTGAAAAAGGGGTTTTGTTTACTTTTAAGACACACCAAACCATGGGAACCCCCCGAAAATGTTTTTGTTGCCTACATCAACCTGACTTTGCCAAGTGACCACCCAGAGACCAGGACCCTGGAAGCATCAGTTTTCCCTAAAATTCACTAAAATCCTCAAGTTATTTGTAAATCACAAAGTGTTACCTTAAACTGGGGGTGCAATTTTACACTGTTCTAAACTCCCTTTTGTCCATGTTGCTTCCTGTACTACCAAGTGAATTCCACCTTGTACACAGAGGGATGCTACCACAAACAAATGGATTTGAGGTGAATAAACTCAAAACTGTCACTCAGCATTTGGGATTTCAGCTTACAAATAAAAAGCTCTAAATTAGAGAACTCAGCTTTAACTCTCAACAATTACTTCCTTACCTAACTTCAAACCCAGAGATTTAGGATCATTCTCTACTGTAGCTTAATTTTGGATCAAACAACGTAACAAAGAGTTAAACTTCACTACAATAACGTCAGTGTTATTCTCATAATGACTGAAGGCTGCCCTCTGAACGTACTCACACTTCACATATTTTATCTAAAGATTCTGGAACATGTTCATGTGGGAAAAACAATTACAACTCTGAGCAATTAACTGCCCACAGCTTCTCTGGTTTAACCACACCTGAGGGCTCTGCCTTTCGTGGGGAACTTTGAGCCAAGGTGTTTACAGGTTCTAAAGTCCTCTGGCTTATTAGCATAAAGAGACTGGTTTTCAGTCACTGCCGAGTTGCAGATACAGCACAAACTGGGGTGTCCCCTCTGCTTTGCCTTAAAATGAGTGTTTAGAAAGCAGATTTTGACAACATCACATCACAATTTCCTTTTTTACGCACATAATGAGTAAAATGAGGAGGTGGACGGGTTTTGTTCTGGCTGTGACAGAGCACCAAGGCTATTCCCAGGGAATATACAGGCAGCACAGCTCAAGCCCAAACTGCAGCTGAAGCTGCTGTGCCCCAGCCTGGTGAGAAGTGAAGAGTCTGCCCCTCACCGCTCGCGTCTCCTGCACAACCCGGACAGGGATTTCCATACTCGATGGCCCAGGTAACCTGAAACTCGGGCTTGGGGAGGTGATGGCGAAGCTGCTCCTTGCCAAGCCGCCCTGCTCTGCACCGCACAAACAATGAAGCCATCCACAAGCCGCTCAGACTCGTTCCACAAGTGACATTCCTGGGCATCCCAGCCGCCTTCGGCTCTCCCAGGTCCCTGCTGTCAGCCCTCTGCAGCCACCAGCCTTTGAGGCCAATTTGCTTGGAGAATTGAGCTCCATAAAAAGGCCACGAGCTTTTTTCCATTCCGTTGCCTAAGTTCTGGGACGAGCCTGGAGGAGGATCTACATAAAATTGCTTCCAAATTCTACTTATGACAGGCATGACTGAAATAGCTTGCAAAGGAAAATACCTCACAGTTTAACAAGCAGTTGCTTACCAACAGCTGCAGCGAGTGCACTAAATTCAGCCCGAAGACCACGGGGTTCAGTCTGTTATTAGCGTGTCACAAGTGAAAGACACTGCTCATCAAGCATCCTTAGCCTCTTCAGTTTCACAATTTCACTTTCAAGGCCTCTACTTATCATTGAAAAGAGATTTTCCAAGTCACTGTTAGAAGGCAGGTACGCAAATAACAAGTTTCAGGCAAAGCTTGACCCATAGTAGTCATTAAATACCAATGAATGATTGACAAATAACTTCATAAACCTATGTAATTTCTTCTGTTAAAGCACAGCAGGTCTGACCTCTGTCTGTGTAAGAAGGATTCAAACCAAGGCAGAAAATTAAGATACATAAAGGGGCACAACTTGGCAGACGTGGACACAGAGGCAGCGAGTGCTGGGTGCTCTGGTGGGCCTGTTTGCTGCTCTCCTCCTGATATCCATGAGAAGCAGACCTTAAACTCCCAATTTCATAGGAAAGTTATGAAACGCTTTGATACTGGTGCTGGAGACAGAAGGCAGCTACGGGTCTTGGCATTTACTCCCTGTCCATGTTTTTCCAATCAGGAGAGCTGGATGTGGCTCTCTTTGAACAGTCAACAACAGCTCCAAGTTTACTCCAAGGGAAACCAATAAGCATTTCAAACTCTGCTATCTCCCAGTCCCAAACATTTGGTTGCTTTTAATGAGATAACAGTAAGATTTATAGATCCTGCTCTTACTCCAGAATTCTCTGGAAAATGGCACCAACCACCAGAGGACTGAGCTCTCAGGGCTCTCATCACTCGCTATTTTATTTTCTTCAAGAAACAAGATGTTCCTCACTGGGTACAGCAAAGCTGACAGATGAAATCCTCCACACTTCATACTTGGCTTTCTAACATCTTGGGCCAAAGGGTCAATTTTTTGAGTCTCAGTTTACCCGTACGTAAGAAAAAAATATTAATCAATCACAGAAAAATATTAAGAACATTTGTTGTTTCTAAGTTCTTTCACTGCAGTTCTTTGAAAAGGAACGAGATCAAGCAGCACCTCGATCAGTTCAAAACTCATTCATTCAAACACATTGTACCTCATAAAATTTGATCCATTTTATTAATTCCTTCATAATATTAGTTTTACCTTCTCACACTTTAGTTTGCAGCTGATATTAGCCACATTCACTGAAACGAACTATAACCTGGTATAGTAACTCTTTGCACCTTTGGTATTTCTGTTCTTTAAAAGTATTTTCATGATTACTGGAACTCTTGTCAATATGATTTAGCAGAGAAGGAGGTAAGAAGCCATTTCTCATATTAGAAATCAACATCACAGGTATCACAAAGCAAACGTGTTTAGGAAACAACTCAGGAGTTTTGCATAAGATACAAGCAAAGGATTAAAACCAGACAAACCCCTCTTTTTTTCCCCTCCTGTACTATTTCTTAGGAGGTCATTTACAATCAAGTTAAATATCAACAGCATTTGAGGAAAAATATGAGATGCTAAGATTAAAATGGAAAGCGTGGCTTTATTTCCCAATGAACTAAGGGGACATCCATACAACCAAATCACCCCCACAGAGCAAGTCCACACACCAGCAACAGCTTAAAAGCTCAGACACAGCTGTGGCTGGGGGTCACTTTTGCTGGTCACTATGCATGGATACAGCCAAGGTTTTACTTTTACCAGCTAAACACACTCTCACAGTCAAAAGTTCGAGTTTTGGAATATACACTGCCTTTCGTAAACCCAACAAAAGACTTACTTATGCATTTAAATATGTGATTTTGGAAAAATCTCTCAAATTTCTTCTGTACTCTGAAGAAGAAACTCTGCCTTAAGCGCCTTGCATCAGCACTTTGTATTTAGTCTCAGGCTGGGCCAGGCTGAGTCCTGCTGAGCTGGGCGCTGTGCAAACACCATAATGAAGGTATCCAAGAGATGCAACTGGCATGTGTTAATTAAAAGCAAATAAAATCCCTGTCATTCATAGGACACACCAGTTTGATGCCCAGTGCATGGCAGCATATCTACACTTACACAAAAAAAACACTTACAAAAAAAAGACAAGATACCAGAACTGGCTCCTGGGGGAATTACTGCAGTGCCTGAGATTTACATGCTCTTCCTCTGAGCGGGACTCGAGGAATCAGCAGAACAGGTCTGGGTGCTGGGTGACGGTGCCTGGAGCACCCAGGGACAGCCAGCCCAGCCCAGCCCAGCTGGGGCAGCACCTGAGTCACACCTGTCCCCAAGGCAGGGACCTGCCAGCATCCTGGCTGTCCACAGTCCACGCAGGAACACGTGGCTGCCCAGCTCTGGATGCCAGGCTGTGCTTCCAGCAACAAGGGAGTCCCTCCTCTTCCCGCACACTTCCATCCTAACAACACAAGCAAGGAAAACGAAGGCACAAACTGCATTCTGGAGACATGAAAGCATTTTTCATGAGACTTCCTAAAGGCAATACCCCACCTATGGAAAGCACCCCCAGCTGTGCAGCAGCTGGCAGTCCCTGCAGGTAACTCCCAGTGATGTGCTGGAGCAGAGCACTGTCGCTGTCAGGCATCCCTGGGACCATGGAGAGGCACTCTCAGAAATGATACTTTTTCTGGCAGTGGTTGTGGAAACCCTGACAAGATAGAGGAGTTATCTTGGCAGGGGAGGGTGTTTAGTCACACGTTACCTGAGGGCCTGCACTTCCTCTCTCACTCAACCCTACTTGCTGAGGAATCCCTTAATTTCTGTAACACGTGTACCCAGATGGATCATTGATTTGATTAGGCATAACAATAAAATAGAAAAAAAATGTTTTTTTTTTTGGCCTGAGCGTTCTACATTACTGTGGTCACATTAAAACTCAGGGTGAGTTGTTACATTAAACAAACACAATTATTTTAGATTAAAATACTTGAGGGGACTGAAACGTGTTAGAGTACTACTTCCTTCCCCAGCTAAAAGAGGGACAGCAGAAAGCCACATAAAAGTGTCAGAAGTATAAATCACGCCTGCACAGGATGAATAAGCATATTTGCTATAATAACTGTCAACCATTATAAAAAGCCCATCACGTCACCACGGAGCAGCTTTTAGAGCCTCGGAAGGGCTCTCGGTCACGTCCTGGTGTCACCGCTGATGAATTTCAAAGTTCCCAAATTCCAGTCAGTAAACCTGAAGCAGAAGTTCCTCAGTGCGAACAACACACACGGAGTCCCCTCACTGGAGCAGAAACCCCAAACCCCACCAGAAACCAGGGTAAGAGCCACAAAAACATCCAGACTTTTTTTGGGGGGGATAAGGAGAGTTAATCCTCACCCAGAGCTGGAAGCAGCGCTGCGGGAGCAGGAGGAGCAGTTTCCAAAAGTTGTTCAAAGGGGACCAAAAAA
>VZRJ01013342.1:206935-260727 GCA_013397565.1 Ptilonorhynchus violaceus
GGGAAAGAAACTTTCCCACTCACAAGTGTCTACTTACCAACGCCAGGGAACAATCACCAGCGTCCCTGCCCCGGGTCATCCTCGCCTGCGGCCGCTGGCCGGAGCGCGCCCTGCCCGCGCCGCCGCCATCCCGGGTGGGCACNCACGGAGCCCCGCCGGGGCGGGACGCGGGCGCCGGAGCGCCGGCGACAAAGGAGCGAAAGCGGCGACACGAGCCCCGCAAACCGGCTCCCACGTGGGCTTGCTGCACTGGTGGTGGGGTTCTCCCCTCCCCTCCCCTCTCTCTACGGTTTTACGGTGGAATTTCGGAGTTTCCATCTGCTGGAGGTGGTGGAGGGGGGGATGCGGAGAGATTAAATTACGGGGGGTGTGTGTGCGCTTAAAGCGTTCACAGATAGCTCCCGACGCTTTAAAAGCTGCTTAAGAAGAGCCTGCCTTAATTGATGGTGTTTGGCAGCTTTTGTTTTAAAGTTTCAGGCGGCAGGAGTGGTGTCTGCCCCAAATGTTTTCAGGATGCAAAGTTCTCAACAACTTTCACTGAAATACTGTTTTTATAGCTAAACAAATAACACTTTTTAAAATCTAAACCAAACCATTTTATTCCTAGCCTAATTGTTGGGTTAAGTTCCAGCTCCTAATGTCACCCATTTTTTCATAGGTTTCTGTACCTGCCTTCTTATAGGTTAATCTTCTTTCTCCATCTGCTTTCTCATGGCTTTCTTTACCCGCTTTCTTTCCTATAGGTCCCTTTACCTGCCTTCTTGTAAGTTCCTTTACGTGCTTTCTTATGAGTCTTTCTTTCCATGGGTTCCTTTACTTACTTTCTTACAGATTTTTTTACCTGCTTTCTTGCAGGTTTCTTTACCCATAAAAAAATGGAGCAGTTTTAATTAGTTGCGTGACCTTATTAATCTCTTAGGTTTCCTATGGGTTTATTACAACACAAAAGAATGGCTTTACAGGTAATTAAGTCTACATGGATATACACCAAATTGCATATATGAGCTGCCAGCCCCCAAGGAATTAATTGAGTCTCTACCCAGGGAGATCATTATCGTGTTTATAACATGCCATACAATAACCATAAAGTCTATGATATCTATCCCACAGCGAGAGAGTTGGTAGATGGGACATTTGGTAAGCAATTGAGATATTTTGGATAAAATGCTGGAGCTACAGAGGCTCAATTTAGCTGAGTTAGTTTCCCACCTGACTCCATGCCTCCAAACCCTTCAACTGTAGTGCCAGCCACACCTTGGGTGACAAAACTAACACTTGCTCTTCTTCAGAACTCACTCCAGCCCCTATTGCAGGACTGTGCATCTTCTTTTAATGTTTAGGTACTGTAATGATACCTGGTGGACCTCTCAAAGCATCAATTTAGAACTGGGCTGCAGGGGAGAAAAGGTATTCATCAATTTTTAATTTTTCAACTCTTGAACTGTGTCTCCTTCTAGCCCTTGTCTGATTTTCTATAAGGAAAAGGAGGGAACAGATTTTTTTTTTCAGATAAATTGTGTCTTACAGGAGAACTTTCCCTTCTAGTCTGAAAGCAGAAGACAGGGATTTCCCTTCCACATGCTCATTGCTGCTTTTAACAATTCAGATACCTGCACAGGAAATAGACAGCTATATCAAATATATATCCCAGGCACCAAATCAGACACTGTAATGGGTTAAAATGCTGGAAAACATGCAGACTGTCAACATCATCTGGGCTGCAAGGTGTGGCTTATCATGGGACAAACACCGTGCATGGTACGGGGAGAGTTCCCTTGGCTGCAGCACTGGGAGCCAGTAGCACCCACTCTGACAGCAAGAATTAAGATGAATCTGAGAGTTAAAACTTCCTAGGGAGAGCATCTCTCTCATATCCTGCTTCCCAAGCAGTAGGAAACCAGCCATGGAAAAATTTGCTGTGATTTTTGATACAGGTACAAGGATTCAGTCCCCCTCTCATTTTGGGGGGGGGAGGAATTAACCTCTTTTGCCATCTGGAAACCATTTCACAAATAGCTTCTGCAGGTATAGCTGCCCTGAGGGGGAGGGAAACCCTGGAAAGAGGAAGATTCATTAAAATAAATTTTTATTTTCTTTGCGAGCAGCGCTTGAGTCTGGCACAAAGCCGTGGCCACAGACAAGCCATGTTCCTGCTAACAGAACCAAACTCAGCATTTGGGGAATAAATGGTCATTTTGCTCAAACACGCCTCTCCCTGTTTATTCCTTGGCCTTTTGCTGTGCAGAAACCCTTTTGCTGTGAAGCAATCTCAACCCTCCTTTGTCACAGAAACATCTCCACTTGTCTTCCAGTACCCTCTGCTACTTCAGCGTGGGAAGCTGATGGGATGGAACTCTGGAACACCGAGCTCAGGTGTGCCTGAGCTACCTCAACAGAAGGCTTGGGGGAGGACAGAGGGAACAAGAGCTAAGCAAGCTCCCAGCAGACAATGACAGGGCAGGGGTGGCTGGAGCAGATCAAAGAGCTGCCAAGGAAAGCCTTGCAATAGATTTCTCTGGAGGCCAGAGCTGGAGTGGAGCTGTGAGTGTGATGATGAGAGGGACTGAGAGCAGGAGGAATCCTGCAGGATGGCTGTGTCCAAATCCAGGCTCTTCCCTGCCTCCCAGGGGGCAGCTGCAAGGAAAATCCAGAAAGCATCAGGATGGCTTATGCTAGGGGGGGACACTTTTTAAAAATATAGATCATAGAATGGTTTTGGTCGGAAGGGACCTTAAAGCTCGTCTTGTTCCCACCCCTGCCATGGGCAGGGACACCTTCCACTATCCCAGGTTGCTCCAAGCCCTGTCCAGCCTGGCCTTGGACGCTTCCAGGGATGGCACAGCCACAGCTTCTCTGTGCCAGGGCCTCCCCCCCCTCACAGGGAAGAGTTTATTCCCTATATCCAATCTAAACCTACCCTCTTTCAGTTTAAAGCCATTCTCCCTTGGCCTACCACTGCATGCCCCTGCGAAAAATGTGTGTGTGATTTTAAATTGCTCTTTGTGAAAACTGGGAGCCCATTTTAAGGCCCTTTTGCAACAAATCCATATTACCATATTTCAGTTTGCTTAAAGAGGAGTTTCTCTTTTGCATTTCCTAGACAGAGGTTCACAGTCATTCATTTTGCAAAACCACAGCCCCAATTAAGCGCAGAGCAGCCTGGCTGAGATACCGAGCCACGTCTGTAACAAACACCTGAACTTTATATTTCCACGACTTTCCACATAGAAATTGCCCACAACCATCATTTGTGGTGGCTGAAAATTAGGTTGTGCATTTCCCGGCAATTTTTACTGGCAAGGCTTTGGGCTGGCTGTCTCTCTTAAATTCCCAGACTTTCACCTTAACCTTCTGCTTTGAAAGAAAAGGAAAGTTTAATGTTAGTTAACCCATTACATCTTGAAGGATCGAAGTGAAGGGAAACTGCTATGTTGCAAATTTCCGAATAAATAAGGTCGATTTTTAGAAAACCCTAGGCTAGACTCAGAATTCCAGTGATAACTTCTCTAGCAAACCAAGTTTATCCAGAGTTTCTAGCAGAAGAACAGGATTTGGAGAATGCTAGATGTAACATAAGTTTCATGTACCATCACAGCATTCAAAAGAAAAAGATAAGATGTGGAAAACCTTGGAGACTTTTAAATATCCAGGAAAACTAACTCCGTGTTTTGACTCATTTAATGACATTGTTAAGAAGGGGAAATGGAAGTTTTAAGTGTCCATTTATTTTTTTTCCTTAGTTGTTAGTAACTGAGCAATGTATTCATGCTTTTTGCTTCCATTCCAGGAAACAAATCCAATCTTCTCTGTCTGCTGCAGAGTTATTCTTAGCTGGCTTTGATATTTCTATCAGCTAGGAGAGCATAACAATGTTATCATGGTTACAAATTCCAAAGATTTTACATAAGCTCTTGAGTGCCTTTAAAAAAAAAAAAAAGCTTTATTGATTACACTGTTTGTGTTTCATTAGCCAAAGGAGCTAGGAAAAACATTCTGGAAAAGCATAAAAAAAAAAAAAGCAGTTTGATGAGTTTCAATTTCAGGAAGCACATGCTCCATGTTTTTCAGAGCACCATGTACCAAGAGAAGCTGAGATTGACAGGTTGGAGGCTGGAAAACACCAGGCTAATGAATCATTTAAATCCTTCTTGTCTACATAGAGCCTGTCTCCCTAATTTGATTTTTTTATCAGTTGAAACAACTAGACACCCCCCTTATTAAAGCAGAGCAGGACAGCCATGGGTATAGTGCTTGTAGGGTGGAAAAGGATCTCAGGACAGGGCAGAATTCTCCCTGGCTGACCTGCCAGAGGCTCAGGGCCAAGTTCCTTGCTGGTGTCACTCCAGTGGAGCGGAGATTTTGGGGCCAGCACTGACCCACTCTCAGGGCAGGCTGCAGCCCCAGCTTCCCCTCCCCCAGCTGTCTCCAAAGGAATGCACCAAGAGGTAAAGAGAGTCAATTAGTGACATTAAATTGGAAACAACCTTGTGGAGTCCTGGGGCACTGTGGACAGCTGCTTGTTTTACTGAGGATGGCAGATACCAAACTGGAGTGGGGAAGAGGAAGGATTAAGGCTGGCTGAACACAGAGATGCCAAGCCCATTCCAGCAAGGAGAACAAGATTACCATAACATCCTGGGGCTGGTCCTTCCCCACAGCTCAGGGTGGTGGCAAGCAGCATTTCACAGGGACCTTAGAATCCTGGACAATTACGCCTTTGATTGCAGCAATTAACATTTCTACACTTATTACTGCAATTTGTGGCAGAACTTACAGGCCAAAGAGACTCTACTGTAGGAATTAACCTGTGAGGTGAGCGTAGATGAACAAGCCCAAACGGATCCAAGTAACCATTTTTTACTTTTCCAGAGTACCCAAGTGTTAAGGAGTTGCAATAACTAAAAAATCCCCTCCTGTTATTAGCAGGGCATGTGTGGGTTTCCATACACCTGGACCAGTATGGATGAGATAGGCTCCAAGGAATCAACATCAAAGACAGCAGGAGGGAAAACAGAAAGAAAAGGGTAAGGCAAGAACTCTGGAATCCTGGCTCTTCAGACATCTCCCTGTGTCTGTCATTGCTGTTCTCAGAGCTGCCCTCCACGGGGTTCAGAGCTGGGGCTAACCCTACTTTGCATATTCTGTTAGGAACAGGGACCATGGAACAAGCTCCACAATTTTCCAAGAAGCCAGAAGATGTAGTGTTGGAACAGAGGGAACAGGGGATCTTGTAAGATATGCAGAAATGATTTTGAGAAAATAGGCAGATGACTTGGAAGAAGCAAGGCTGAAAAAGATATGTCTGGGGAAATCTAATTAGGGGAAAAAAGTAATCTGAAAGTAATATTTAATGAGAAAAAAAGACAAAAATTGATGCTAAACTTCCTCTCCAGACACTGGGCAAAATATGGCAGTGTCCATGCTGGATTTCTTTAGCAAATGCCTGCATTTGATTAAATAAATGCAATGTCTTGAGAAATACAGAAGGATGTGTGAAAACAGCAGCTCATGTATCATCCATCCATGTCAATACCTGCCTTATGAATGTGTGGCATGGTCCCACATTCCCAGTTTTTCACTGGAATGTGTTTGGAATACAACAGGGCGTCCTATCCGATCAGTATTTTATAAATACTTTATGAATTTCATGAATCTGCCTAAACCAGAGCTCAGTTCAGTCAATGGAATCCATGACAGCAGCTGGCAAAACTCCCTGTCACTTCCTAGAAAGCAGTGGGAGATGTCTGTTGGGTAAGAGTGAAGTTATTTTAAATTTACTCTTCCGTGAATAGAAAAATACCAAAATTAAGTATCTCGGACTTCACACAGATGAAATTCCCACAGAGCTGCCCATCAGGTTAATTCAGTTCAGGGCTACAGGCTGAGCTGCAAAGGCACAACTGTACTAACAGCTGCACCTACTAAGGATAACAGTGACAGTAAGATGGGAGGAAAATGAAAGAATTCAGATACAAAGGAAGAAGCGCAGGAGAGACAAATAACCCAATTAATTTGTGCATTTCATTTATGTGTAAATCTCCTCTGGCTATTTTTCCCTTTGTTTTGTGATCCTGAGATGCTGCACACCTGAATCAATTTTGAAGTTAAAAACCAGGGAAATAAAGAGCTGCATAATCAGTGTTTTGACAAGTTTCCTTTTAACTCCAAACTCTTGTTTTCAGATGCTAACAACACAAAGCCTTAGCGCTCACAACCCACTTGCCTGATCTGAAAAGCAGCTCTACATTCCCCACCTCATCCAGCAAGGCTGTTAAAATATTTAATACTGTATTTGTCATGCAGACAAAAAAAGACCAAGTCATGTTTACTGAGGAGTGAACATTATTTTCGGAGTTATTGCACTTGCCCATTTTTGATGGCAAGAACAAAGAATGAAGCAAATCCAAAAGTATGTCTGGACCAACTTTAGAGATCTTGTCTGACCTATACAGAGGACACAAAGAATGTTTTTAAGTAGCTCTGCTGACTCCAACTGCTGCAAGGTACCTCCCATATAAGAATATTGGTGAGATTTATAAGTGATGGGGGTCAGTGCAGCTCTGCATTCTCTGAGAGCAGGGGTATCACTGCTTACAGCTCCCTGTCTCCCCTGGCTGCCCAGCTGAGCCCCTGAGCATCTCTGCAAGCCTGCAACACCCAAAGGGCTGTGAACAAACCCAGCCAAACCAACAACTCAGCCAACACATGCACAGTGTGCTCTGCACCTCACAGAGGCAATTCTGGGAATGGCTTCACAGCCTCCCCTTCAAAAGGCTCCCTCAGTACTTCTTCCAAGAGACAATGGCAGCTTGCATGTGCCAGCCAGTTCAATTACAGCAAGTTATCAAAAAATCCATCCCACCTCTAAACATCCCTAAAATCTTGCCAATCGTTTCCAGTTTTTTTTTCCGTGTTCTGCTCCAGATCTGTCACAGCCCATGATGCAAACAGGAGCGTTTCAGGGACATAAGGGCTCCCTGTATATCCAGGAGCCTCCACTCTGCCTCCATAAAAGAAAGATGTGTGAGTTACATTACAGATGAGTGGGTATACATTGCAAAAGGAGAAAAAAAGCAAAAAACAACTCAAGTCCTGATCTTCCTTTCCAAGTAAACCTCATAGAACAGAAAAAGGAAGCAACTAGATGGTCAATAGTAAATAGGAAGAATGACACTTTGATGCCCAAATGTGGCCATCAGGAACACAGGTTTTCAATCATAGACTTGGTAAAGAGAGTCAAAAACATCAAAACAAGTTTGGTTTTTTTTTTACTCCTTTTCAGTGCTGACAGACAGGATTGCCAAAATCCAAGCCTTCCCTGCTTCTGCTAGTAGCACAGCTGTACTTCCACAAGAAAGTGTGGCTAATGCTTCAGCCACAGCCTCCTTTCCAAAAAATGACTGTCCTTTCCACTGATGATTTGAAGGGAAGTTATTGGTGCTGTACTATTGCCTACAAACATAAGGGCTCTCCATGAGTTGCCCAGTCCCAGTCCTAAAGGAGGTGGGGACAGGAATCACTGGAGGCAGTGCTTGGATCTGCTGTTCATCTCAAGACCAGCCTCCTCCCAGTGCATAGCCACAAAGGCAAGAAATTCCTCTATTTCCTCTACAGGAAGAAATCCTAACCAGGAGTTAAGAGTCAGATCACACAACTTTGCACCCCCCCCATGCACAGTTCAGTGGGGTTTCAACATAAGGGACCTTGTAAGAGATGGAGCTGTACAGAAGCAGTGGAGGGGGAAGACAACAATGCTGAAATAATTCAGAACCTTCTCCTTCTCAGAAAGAAGGTTCTGAGTGGTTTTCAGAACCATTTCCTTCTCTTAAATATAATTTAATGCTACAAACCCAGTTTTAATCTCAGAGGAAAACTGGATTGGTCGGTGTATTGGGCTGGATAAAGACAAACCAGCCAGCTCAGCTAATGCTCCCTGCTTGTCTGTTGTGTTATAAATGCACATTGCTCCAAGAAACCAGCCTGAAAAAAGCAGAGGCTCCTCTGCACCTCGGAGAATCCCCGGTGTTTCAGCCTTTTGGACAGCCACAGTCCCAACGGAGCAGCTGCCTGTTGATGCAAACCCTCACGCTGGGAAAACAGGTGATAATGAATTCTTGAAGCATATGCAAGCATTAAGCAACTACCCCGTGAATTGTCAGCAGCTGTTCCAAGAGCCCTGCCCTGCTTGCCACAGGTATTTATTTAAAGCATGTTACCCACCCTGATATGAAACGCATGCACAGACACATGCACTGCCCTCGGTCCCTTATGGCTCCTCAGCCAGCCCATGCCAGCAATTTGTTTGGGAATTTCAAAGCTTCCCATCATATAAAGGGAAGCAAACAGACAGGAAAGGAGTTCAAGAGAAACAACAGGGTCTAATTTCCCTGTCATTTTATAGACAGATCCTTAAAGAGAAAGTCATAGAGCTGTCCTGGTTTCCAACACTTCTAATATTTTCCTAATGTGCATTCTGCTCACACAATTAGATCACATTCAGCCTCCATCCCAGGCTCACACACAGCAGGAAGAACTCCCCCACATTCTCATAACAACAGAAACGCTTCAGGTATTTTCACTTACAATATGGTTTTTATCATCTTAACCCTTAAGGAATGTGACAGTGGAACATTTTCCCTCCTTAGCCAGTGCCATCTAAGTTTTTGGGATCACTTAGAAAGATCCCATCTCTGCAGCCCATTCATTGGTGTTGTCTCATGTAGTTTAGCTTTTCACTGTAGCCTTGTGCTCTGCTGCTGCCTCCTCCAGTACATAAAGGAGAGGGACAGTGTGCAAGGAAGTTCTGAGGTTACAGAGGAAGCAGTGACATGACTAGATAAAGTGAAATCACCTGTTCTAAGATCATAATTATCTTGAATAAACTGCACTTCAAACTAGGAATTCAAACAGCAAAGTAGAACCTCATTTAAAAAAAAAAAAAAAGCCTTAACTTTATTAAAGAAGTTACTGCTAGGTTTGGAAAATAAAAAGAAATAAAACAAAAAACAACTCTGAGGCTCCACAAGTCCCAGCTCAGAAGAATTCACATCTGAAACAACTCCATGTCATTAGAAACACCGAATAACACGGTGATCAAAGGCACTGTCAATGCAATTATATTGTACGGGAGGATAAGAGGGAGGCCCAGACAAGTAACTGTGAGTAATTGGGTTACTCCATAGGCTTGTTTTTAAACACTGCACTCCTCCATGTGAATGCTGCAGGTCTCATTTAAGTGGGTCACCAAAACTGAGGCAAAAGTCTACTAACTTCAGGCTAGGAAGTGCTATTTGAATGCCTGACTTTAGGCTACGAGGTGTGAACACCGGGAAGCGTAAGCAAATCCACACAGGTAAGGACAGGAATCTGGCCCAGCAGATGGAACAGCTCAGAACTGTGCTCCTCAGCTTTTAGGACCTTTCTGTCCTTATCACTTATTTTTTTTTCACATAATCCACATTTAGAAGCAACATATACTTAAGACAAATATAAGAACAGAGTAAGTGACGTGCCCTCCCAAACTGCCCAGACAATGGGCATCTGCCTGGAAAATTGCACCCCTCTCCAGCCCCGGGCTCCTGCCAACCATTCCACATAGTAATTCAAAGTAAATACCTTTCAGTAGGTAATCCTGCCACAGCCACATCTTGAAGCTCACTGAGGTCAAGGTTCTTAGGCTCAGTTAATGCAAGCGGTGAGAGCTTTCCTTTGGCATCCCGAAGGGAGCTTTCCCGTTCCGAATTCATCTTGCTTGGCTGATTTTCAGCAGCAGCGAGACCTGCACGTGCAGAATGCTCACCCTGCTCTCTCCAGGAGTGGTTTTTGTCCAGGTCTGCCTCCTGCTCTTCAGTGCTCGTGTTTATAGCTAAGTCTCCCTCAGCAGTGACTAACATCCTCGCAGTACCTGTTTCAGGGATGTCTCCAGTTTCCTCGTTACCTGTCTTTGCTGTGCTTAACACTGTGTCACTGCTCTCTTTCACATCTCCCTCAGTCTTACTGCTAGATTCTTCTTTAGAGTCAGTTTGCCAGCAATCATCCTGGCTTACTTCATTTTTTAAGTAATCTATTAACCCATGCACGGTCACTTTCTTTTCCTGCTGTGCATCTGGAGAATTTTCTGACGTTTCCAAGGATTTCCTATTTACTGCATCGTCCTGTACCATCTGCATGTCATTCTGAGACCTACTGTCATGCACAAAACTGCTGTGAATGCGTGCCTCCCGATTTTCCTCAGGTGACACTTTAAAACTGTCTGGCAGTTTTTCGTGGTTGTAGGATCCTCCCGGGACAAGCGCTGAAGCTGCCATGTCAGGGATGCTCCTGGCAACGTCTGGATCACCGCGCTCACTTTTCTCCTGTTCATTTGGCTTAGGATCCTGGCACTGCTCAGTAGGAAGGCTTACATCCTCTTCCGAGGAAACTGGTTCTGCAGTACACTCTGTAATTAAGTTATTTCCCTCTGTGGCAGCGGCATCTCCTACATCCCTCTCCTGTGCATCGCCCACAGGGATAACAGCTCCAGCCGGTGGCTGCTGGCTGTCGGAATACGCAGGCAAGTTCTCAGCTGCCGCCCCATCAGATGAAGCTGGTCCTTGCTTCTTTATCTCTAAGCTTATTAGCGATTCAGGATCCACGCCACCGGCACACGCGCCTTCCTCTCTTTCCATCTCACTGCTCTCACTGGGTTTGCCTGGCTCTGGCAGATTTTCCGGAGCGCGTTCAGCAGATGGAGCGCCATCCAAGCTAGGGACCACTTCTAAACAGCTCCTGGGCTGCCTGTCTTCCTCAGCGTCCTGGAGACTTGCTGGTTGCAGCTCTGCCACGGTGTTTTCTTGTTGTGGAGATTTGCCTTCGGCAGCTTTGCAGGAAGCCTCAGCAGCTAAAGATAACTCTTGCCCCTCTGCTCCTGAGCCGCCTTCGGGAGCTCCTTTGCCCGCCTTGTTTGGTTCTGAAAAGTTCTCAGCACCACAGAGTTCTGCTGTGTCCTCGGCCGCTGGACTCTGCTTGAAGCCTGCATGGTTTTCAGACAAAAGCTGGGGTAATTCAGCACTCAGTGTGCTGTGGACAGTTTTTTTAAAAATCTGGCTGATGTGCTCCCTAAAGTCTGGGATGCTGGAGCCAATGTCCAGAGAGCTGCAAGTCAGAGCCTCATGCTCCCTTCCAGAGTTCTCTGCAGACTGCTCGCAAACACTGATGTCTGCCCTGGTTATGTTATTATTCTCTTTTGAAAGCTCTTCCATTTTTTCTGAATTCCCAGGTTTTTCTAAGATCTTACTGTACTTGTCATCTACACAGATATTGGTTGCAATTTCCTCATTACAGCCTTCTTGTGATGATGAAAGGCTCAGCAGCTTCCCTTCTGCAGTAGGGAGTGCTAACAGAGGCTCTGCTGAACTGTCACTTTGCTGTTCTTTGAAGTTTAGCTCACTTTTTGTTTTTTTGGATTTAATTGCAGAGATCTCTTTCTTCAGCTTCTCAGAACTGAACTGTGATAAGTTCCCAGTTCTCTGCCCTACATTTAAAGTCTCCAACAGGGCGAAACTTCTGTCTCCATCACCCTGAGAGCTTTGGGCTGGACAGTCTTTTTCACTCGCACACATATTCCCCTCAGAGCTGTTTTCTGAATTTGCTGTTTTACCTGTGCTTACCCTGGGTGAAGGACCTAAGGGTGCTGACACCTGAGGACCTGTGGGAACCTGCAAGTTAAAGTTACTTTCTAAGGCATTTTGGGATGCTACAACTTCCACCTCATTATTTAGTGATTCCCCCCCAGTTCCCTTGCCCGTGTTGTTTCCAGGTTGCTGGCTGGGATGGCTGAGTGCAGAGGTCTGGGTAGAGAGGGCTGTAAAATCTGCTTGACAATAACCAGGCTGCTCTGTTGCATTTTGAATGCAGCTGGATTTATGTGAGTTATCAGTGAGAATTAGTTCCCTATGTGCCTGTAACGGTGAAGGAGATCCTTGTGCCCCTGGACTTGTATCAGGCTTTATATTGCTTGTTTCTGTGACAGAAGCACTGTCCTCACAACTCATTTCCATGTTTCTGCCTTTCCGGACGAATCCCTCATCAGCAGTCGCAATATTTTCCAAGTTTTTTGCCATTGATGGCATTTTCCTTTGAGTTTCTGGATGAGATATTTGGGGATCATTTTTCTCAGAATTATCAGAAGTATGTGCTATTTCTGTATCACTTGGCAAAGCCTGTGACATGTTAGTGGCACTTGCTGAGCCCTGTGTCCCTGGAAGAGTGTTTATAGCAGCAGCACGGCTCTCACCAGTATTATCCTCTCCCCTGCATGCGCTGCCTGGCTGCTCATTCTTTTCAGATTCTTTACAAAACGTGTCTCTCTGACATGCTGCTTCATGCTGCCTAGCTGAGATCAAAGAATTATCACCCTGCTCGGGCTTGCTTGGGTTTTGCTTACTGCAGCACTTCTCCTCTGCCTTGAGATGGGTTTTGTTTTGCTCGTTGCAATCCTGCAAATGAAGCGCGGTCACACCAGAAGTGTTTTGCCCGTGTTTGCTGCTGCTCACATCCTCAGCGCTGCTGTGGTCCTTGTCCTGTTTTTCTGGCCTGTGAGAGCCACGCTGGGGCGGTGCTGGGCCTTGCACAGAAGATTGTTTATTAGGGTTGTTTGAAATGTCCCGAGGTATTTGTGGTGCGTCGCCGTGATTGTTTTGGTCCGATGGCCGCTCAGGTTGTAGTGCCCTTTCTTTGTGCTGCTGACCATCTGCTCTCTTGACAGCTGTCAGACTGCTTGGGGGCTCTTGCTGTTCAGGTCCTGTGCCTGAACTCCAGCCACTGTCACCAGCAACAGGCACCGACTGCTCCCTTTGCTCTGCTTGGGGAGGAGCAGCTGGCACATCTGCATTTTCCTGCACCTCTCTGATACTGCGCTCCAGGATCTCCAAAGAGCTGCAAGTGTCACTCTCAGAGGGGCAGTTGTTTGCAGGGATGTGGCTGTCACCCCCTTGCTCCACGTGAACCTGCTGAGCAGTAAGTCCCGAAGAGCCAACTGCAGCCTGGGAAGGTTCTGAACAAACCATCTGTGTGTTTCTGTGACTTTCTGCAGCCACTTGCTCCGGCTGAGCTTGCACCGGCACATCCCCTTTGCATTCACTTTTCTGAGCCCAATCTTCATCCTCCACGGAACATTTTGCTGCAGTTTGGGGCTTCTCTGGCTGAACACCCTCGTTATGTTTTGCATCCCCAGCGCTGCTGTGTGCAGCTGCAGGTTCCTGCTCTGGGTCTCTGCGGGGCACTTCAGTGATGTGACTGTTCTGTTCTTTGGTTCCTGGAGCCTGTGGGGCCTCCTTGCTTTGCACAGCCGTGCAATCCATAGTCCCTGCCAACTCCTTTAAGCCCTGGAGATCAAGTTTTAATTTGGGCATTTTTGCACTTTCTCCTGACTTGCTGCAGCTCTCAGGCTTTTCTTGACTCTCAGCTTTGCACTCAGATTCCAACACAGTTTCTCTAGCAAAAGCCTTTTCCCAGGACTCATCTTGCTTACTCTGCTTAATATTATTGTTCCCAGGGTGGAGGAGCAGTGAACTGTGTGCCCCGTCTAAACAAACCTTTTCAGTCCTGTTACAGCCTGACTGGTCCCAAGTTTTGCCTTCTGCCTCAGTGTTAGAGCAATCAAAACTCCGTGGGCATTCCTCCCTTGCCAAGTGCGGTGAAGCCACAAGCTTGTTCTCCAGGTCATCTGGGGCAGCTGTTTTCTCTTGGCTCATTTGTTGCTCAGGTTCACAACCACGAGACTGTGAATTGCCTTGGGGGGATTTAAAGTTACCATCTAAATTCAGAGGCTTTCCCCCACCTTTTTCCCCTAGGTCACCTGTTGAAATGTTTCCACCAAGCGTGAATTTTTCAGGATCGTGTTCCAAGTGGGTATTTTCCACATCCTGCTGGTGGCTACTACCAGAACTCAATGGTTGTCTTCCTGCCCCACTTGAGCCCTCAGGTAATTCACTGGTTGCTGACACTTGTGTATCCTCTGTTCTGATTCCATTTTTGCCTCCTGTTACATCCGCCCCTGTTTCTTTTTGATACAGCTCTGTGGATCTGCTCAAAGAAGCACTTAATGCATATTCTTCCAGTAATAATCTTTTATCTACCAGTGAATTTTCCTTGGTGGGACTGATAATGCTTTCCGTTTCAGAAAGTGTGGTGCTTTCTCTAGACACAGCTTTTATAATTTCATCGCTATTGGCTTCTTTTGGGCTTTCAGTTGTGACAGCTGATTTTTCTTCTTCCTCTCGCTCAAATGATAAAGGCACACTGAAATGCTCGGCGCTAACAAGCTCATCCTCCTTTTGAAGCTCTCTTTGAAAAAGGGGTTTGTTTTTTTCAGAGGCTGTTTCCACTGCTTCACTCCTCAGTGGATCTTGAGAGCCATTTCCAGGCACATATTCCCTCGAAGGCTCTTTAGGCGTTGGTACCAGGAAGAGATTTGGAGGGCTAGAAGGCAACTCTGACATTAAAGTACAGAATTCTGATTGCTTCCTTTTGCTTCCAGATAGAGCTGGATTGGCCTCATTCCCTTTAGCTGTCTTTTCAGCCCCCATCTGTAGATTACAGGTCTCAGGGAAGCCCGGAGCGCTCACAATTGCTCCAAATTTTTCACCGTCTGAGCCTCCTGTTGCTGGATAATTTAGGATTAAGGTTTTCTTTTTCATTAGCAGCCCCTCTCCACCATCTGTGTCCTGTCTACCTTGCTGCATTACTGCCTGCAGCTGACCTACTTCCCAAACTCCCGGCTCCTGCTCGGCCTCCTGAGCAGTAAAATAATCCCCTGCTGCTTTACCCTGGGGAAGCGTGGGGACATGTGGCTCCCTCATGCCACCCAGCTGCTCATCCTGCCGGAGCGATCCTAATGCGCTCAAACCCATTGGAGCGGCTCCTTGCATTGCTGTGATTGCTGCCGCGGGGCTGGGCTCCGGGCGTGGCATCCTGGGCTCGTTCTCGCTGTTTTTCTTACAGGAGGCAGCGAGATTGTCCACAGATCGGGCACAGGCTAATCCCTCTTCTCTGTCCTCCGCTGGAGCTGGTGATGGCAGTGCTTTGTTGCAGTCTGAGGTGTGTGATTTGCCACTGCTGCCTGGGATGTGTTCTTTGGCACAGCCTGCGAGAGGCACCGAGGCGGGCAGGCTGCTCTCCCTTCCTTCAGCAGAGTGCTTTGAGAAACCAGGGTCTGTTTGTGCTCCTTGCTCTTGTCCTGTCACCTCTGCTGACACCGCGCTGGAATTTCTCTTGGATATCTCTTCAGCACTGTAGCTACTGACGCCTTCCTTACCGATGCTGCCAACAATGGAAACGTTTATTTGTTTCATGTCAGTAAAGGAGCAAAGAATAAGAAGCAAAGAATAAAACCGTGTTGTGCCACTGATGTTTCAAAGCCATGCACCGCATGCACTGAGAAGCTGATAATCTGCTTTCAGGAGTTAAACCATCAGACACAGTGATGTAAATGCTTATCACTCTGCAAAGTACGTTCCCAGTCTCACCTGAGAGCCACCGTGCTCATGGCATGGGTTTTAACCATTCCAAAATCTTAGATAAGTGTGGGGAGAGGGGGTACACATCTAACAAACTCAAGGAGCAACGTGGGAAAAAACTGGGAAAAAATAATACTTGGAAAAGCCGTGGTAGCTCAAAGAAAGGCTTTTTGTTTCTGCTTCTAAGAGACTCCTTTGCACAAAGCTGCACAGCAAGCGCTGTTATCTGGCTGTACTCGAGTGTGTGGCAGAAGATTAGGAAGGGCCCATCTGCTGAATGTTTTCTCCAACTAATCAGCACGGTTGATTCTCACCAAAAGGTCAAAGGGCTCACCCTGCCGAACGTGGGATGCTGCTGTACCACGAGCCACACCCGATGAGGTCATTTAATTGCAGTGTTTGATTTCAGTACGTGTAAGCTATAACCCCTGGTGTGATCTCTCTCCCCACCCATTAAAGATAAGATAGAAAAAAATGGACTCAGAGATGACTGGCTGTGAGAAGTTATTTTAAATATTTTTCACTGTGTGAACCTCAGATTTCCACCCTGAGGTTTGTAGGTGATGAACTAGGTTAACCTTGTTATCTCCCTCACCTTCCATGCCTGGGCATATTTTCACTGCCACGGGGAATATGGAGTGAAATATCGATTTGAAGCCGAGTGGAGAATTGTACACAGGAGCAAGGGGCAGTGTTTACTTAAAATGAAATAATGAATCCCGTGCAAAGCAAGACACAGATACCACATTGCCAACTGCTGGGTGGTCAGTGCAGAGCTGCACAGGGAGAGGTGAGCCCATCACTGCAGCTCTGCCACAGCTTAGCAGTGACAGGTTACACTGCAGAAATTCAAAATCCCCTACAGACTGGAGCTAGGAAAGATGCTTAAACACCTTATGTAAGGCCAAGATTGGATTTTAAGTAATCTCCAGAAATCTGAGAAGCCTCTGTCCGCTCCTCTGCCCAAGCTTTACACGCAAAATACTTGGAGGAGTGAGTCAGTGAGCAGCCCTGGGGTCCCTGCAGATTGGGTTTGTGTTTATACAGACACAGCCTCTTGGGCTGTGTGCACAAAATGCACTTCCAGGTCGGGCCAAACGCCCTCCTTACTCTGAGAACTGCCCAACAAACAATTTCTTTAGGGGAGGGCTGCACCTAAAGCTGAACATGAGTCTGTCTTAGGTCCTAAAAACCTTCTGCAGGGTCATTGCAGTGGAAGATAAACTAGAATTTAAAGAGCCATTGACATTTGCCTATATTAAGGCTAAGCCTCAAATCTAAGGTAAAATATAACATTCAATTAATATATAGTTTAAACAAGTTTCAGCAACGCTTGGCATCGGTTTGAACATTTAATTTGTAACACCAATACATTTTATTGATACTTTCAGAAAATGGTTTTGCCCAGAGTAATTTTTTTTTTTTATAAAACTTACTGACACTGGGAATAACAGAGGTGGCAATACAGTATTTGGTATCTGCTGGATCACTGACACCATGGGGCACGACAGAACATGAACAAACAGCAGGGAGATGCCAGGAGGCTTTCCCTGAGGAAGGAATACACTTTATTATTGACATTAATTTTGCACTCAGGGAAGCTTAATTAGAAGAGGAGGGACAGAAACCACAACACTGAACTGGGGAGGGGGTGGAGAAGTGGGAGTCAATTGTTATTCCGGCTTTTTGCCGTGCTGCAGGTTTATCTTCTTCCTGACTAAATTGCTCATTAGCAGTTTTGTGCCCAGGGTTCTTCACCCTGGAAGCGAGCTCCTGTCAGAGATACGGTGATCAGGAGGAGAACAAAACCGGGTGGAGGTTGGGGGGGGAAGCCCCTCTAACCTTCGTGAAACTGAGCGCTGGAAAAAGTAGAAAACACCACCTACAGTTATAATTTCTCCTTATCATTTATCTTTAATCTCCGATTGTTTACTTGTCATTAATCCCATCTGTCAACAGCGGTGGAAAATGCACACTAATAAATCTGGGCTGGAAATGTTGGTAATGTTCTCTATACAAACCATTTATCATCACATATTTGCATTTTTCTCATCTGACTGCAATTTCTCTAAGACTTTTACACATGACTTCTTTGTTACATTAGACTTCTGTTTGCAGCTACTAAATATGAAACAGTTCCAAGCATGTCTGAAGTGGTCAGATTTTCTTGACTACAATTTCTAAGCCTATGAACTATCTTACTGCTATGCTGGTAGCAACTTTGTCAAGAGCCATAGTAATAAACTTGTGACTTAGCTGGTTCAAGGGAGATGACAATCCTATGAACTAAGCTATTCAGCATTATGAATCAATCAAAACAATTTTTCTGGTACTCAATAATGCTGAAAAGTTGTTCATTTTACTCAGGAGTAGATGAAGGAATTGGGACAAGTTTGTAATTAATGTATGCTAAACAGAATTCAAATGACAGTGCTGGCACATGTGACAGCAAGTTAAACGATCACTTTTGGAGTGGAGTGGTACAGATTCATTATCTGGGCTTCTGCAGCTTGATTCAATGTTTTATTCAGGACATAACAATTGAAAGGTTTGAGTTTTCAATCATCATAGGATAGGCCCAGATTGACCTCTTTGGATATATCTATTTATGTTTGTCCTTCTAATGTAACTAACAGGGAAAACTATACAGGGAACATATCCTACGTCTTCCTTTTCATTATTTGCAATCTTGCTTTTCTGTCTGCAAGACATGCTGGGGTTAGACAAACATCTGTTGGGAATGCCTTAAGCACAGTTGATCCTGCTTTAGGGCAGAAGGATGGACTGGATGACCTCTTAAGGTCACACCTAGTCCCATTATCTTCCACTCTTTTTAAAGGGAATAACACTATAGGGAAATTACACCACATGCTGAAGATAATTCCCCTGAGTAAAACCCAATCTACATTGAATCGATAATTACTTGCAGGGAACATGTATTTTCAGACAACCCATTTAATACAATCAGCATAAAGCTATGACCCTAAAAGTTGGTATTTTTAAACACAGGAAAATAAAATGTGTTCTCTTTTGTGGGTACTTGATCGCTTTTGTTTGTAATCTGACTTATCTCAGTATTATTAAGGGGACAATTCTTTCTTATTTAAAACAAAACATGCAAATGACAAAGCATGGAAAAACAGTCGAGTTCCTCATAGTTCCTGTAGAGTTTAGGGCAGAAGGAGTCATTTTGGTATGAATAATTGCTGGATGTGACTGATGATACGTTAAAAACAAGAAAATGCAGTCATGCAAACACAGAGGTGCATCTCTGAGTGGAAATATGTGTGTCCCACTGCACTCAAGAGTTATCAAAGGGGACTTTTTCCTCATCGTAGAAGTTAAGCACACAGTTCTAAGAATTTGCAATTCCAAGGCCCTAACATACTGACCATATGAATTTTATACTTCCAGTTACAACATCAAATAACGACGAGTAAAATCTTTACATGCCTAAAATGTTTGTTTTGCATCAATAATTACTGAGAAATTGCTTGTTTGGAAGCACATTGCGAATTTACTGATTAATACCTGCAGTTAACCTCTTCCACCATCAGAAGAAATTGTGGCAAGTCCGAATTACCCTGGAACACTTAAAGAGTCCTGCCCAGTTACTGAGATGTTTATTAGGAGAGCAATGCCTGGGCTGTGTTTAGGGTGTGAAGCTTTAAAGTATGTTAAGAAATCGATGACTTTGGGTGCATATCCCATAAATACTTCCAGATTAAGAGCCATACCCGATCTACCAGCCATTAAAACTTGAAGTCACAACTTCCATTAGTCTGTTTTGTCATCCACAGCAAAGGGAAAGGGCCAGAAAGTAAAACCAGAAGCAGCTGGACAAAATCTCTCTGGCATTTAGCACTTACTATCTGAGGGGGAGTGCGTGTGTGTGTGGGTCTTAGAGATGCCCAAATACGATAAACATACTTGATAAACAACAAGAAACGAAGACACCACAACAGAAGATCGTAGATAATTTAAAGTTGCCATTTCTTAAATTATTTTGCTCTCCTAAAACACGCAGTAGTTGTTGAAAGGACAGGCAGCCCTCCCAACCCAGTCCCACTTGTGAGGGAAAAACATCGAGTGCCGGAGCCTGTGAATCCCAGAGGTCACATACGGTTGCCATCCACACTGATGTAACTCTGAGCCTGAGTGATTACACTCCCAGGAGTACGAGCCTGAAATCTGAGGATGAATGTAGAAAGCACCGAGGGGAACAAATGCGCAGCCAGCTCTGCAGCCACAGCACATGTATAGCTGCCTCTCACGTGTTTCTGTTCTCTTTCTCCTGGCACACGAGAGATCAGTGCCTACATTTTGAGTTTACACGTTTGGACACGGTGTACTTACTGGAGGATTTGAGTTAAGGAATCCTGCATTTTAATCTGTCCCTAAGAGGTCCTGTAAGCTAATGAGGAGCATGGAATTAATTTCCATATTCCCTTTCAAAACCAAAACAAAACAAGTCACACTTTCAGAGACAGAACAATTCGCTATTTGAACTTTTCCGTGTAAACAAACACATGAGAAATCCATCACCGCTAAAGGGCTGCTAACAGCAGCCAGCCTCCCCCACCCTCCCTGAGCATCTAAGCTTTCAGGAAAAAGTGAAGCAGGATCTATACGATCCTCCTGGGAACAGCCCTCCCCTTCTCCCCACCCCCAAGCACTTTTCACCTCCTTCTTCCATACACAGAATAAAACGCAGGCCCTGCGATACTTTAAGTATGACCAAACCAAATTATTCTAACATTGAAGAAGCGAGCTGCACTATTGCTGCAGCAAGCAGCACGGCCAGATCTCCACTTCCACTTCCAGGCCCGGTTCCTGGAATCCATCTGAGCTATCCAGAGAGTCAGCAGGAAGCACGGCACCCATGGACCGTCCCACAGGATGTGTGGCAGCTTCAGCTTGTCACCCCACAGTGTCCCACAGCACCCGAGCGCTGCTCTCCGCGTGGGAGAGCGGCCAAGTTCATCCCCAAGGAGCGTTGGTTTCCCTGAGCTGGTCCTGGGAGCGCACCTTTGGAAGTGATGCATCTGCTTCCTCCTAAACCCGCTGGAAAAAGTGCCCCTGGGGGAGAGCTGTCCAGCTGAGGATTCCCCAGGCTGTGCACCAGGAGAAGGGCATGGTTGCACCTCACACGGACAGCAAGGCAAAGCCTGAGGATTCCTCACTATCCCGGCTCGCCAGCATTTTTATTCCATGTGGGAAATGGATTCCTTACTGATGGTCTCAGTTTTCAGCACACAGGACTAGTCACAAACGGGTAAAATACAATTGGACTGGGAGACTATTCCAAAGTTAGAGCCACGGACGTTTTGAATTCCGAAAGACGAGAATTTAAAAGCGACTGAAACAACTTGTGAGAATTTGTGCGGCGCGGAAGGGAGCCACCCAGGGGACTGGAGGAAAGCAAACGTGGTAATTTTCCACGCAGAGATACTCCATCTGAGGAGGGCAGGACACAACGCTCTTACGACTCTCAGGGTTCACTTCAGGGTGGAAAAGATGCGTTCAAAGCGGCGTACGGGGAGCGAGTTAAAAATAAACAGCTGGAATGTGGAACTTCAAAGGTTTTCCGTTTATTGTCTTTGTTTCTATTTTGGCAGGATGTAACTTAAAAGACACCCAAAGCAGGCATGTGCCAGCAGTTTCAGGAGTAAGGCTGAATAACGAGTAATTGCCTGAGCTCCCGCCCATCTAATAAGTTTCCTGAAACAAGAATCCTATGAATCTTTTCAAGCTGACTCATCCGTGTAGCATTCATCTCCCACGAGTCAGAATTTTGCATGCACTTTTAGCCAGATTAAATATAAATCTAAGCGTTCTAGGTGCTCACATTTTGAAAAGGAACCCTTTCAGAACTGCTGTTATGCCATTTTTGAACAATACATTTTTAAAAATGCAAATTAAAGTTATTAAGCTAATGTTAAAAAAAATAAAGAAGCAAGACTGCACTTGCTGCAGGCAAACCACAAAAATTCCAAGCCCAGGATAAGAGTGTCCACTGTACCAGGTGGGTGCTGGTACCAGTGCTGTCAGTCAGAGGGTGTAAGGATGGTCTGTCATTGGGAAGTTTCACAAACAACTCCAATTTTCAGGAATGTTAGTCAGGATAGGTCCCATACACATCCTTTCCTCTCTTTCCCCTCCTTGCCATAAAATAACTGGCACACTGATAAGAATAGCAGAAAATTGCTATTTTGCTGTCACAAATCTGAATGCATCATGTTTTACGTAGCTTACAAGAAATTTGTATTTTCTTCAGCAGGACAGCGTGGTTACACACACAAAACAATATAGTGTTTATGCACAATACCATCAAGAGAAACTACAAACTAGAGGATACATGTGGTATTTGTTAACTGAAATAACAAACAAACAAACTACACATCTAAAAATTTCGCTCTGTCCAATTTTACATCATCACTCCAAAACTGATTTTTTTTGTAACTACTGAGAATGACATCTATGGCTTCCCTCACCAAAGACACTCAGAGACATGAGAAACTCATCCAAGAAAAAGCTGTTTCATGTCCAGAGCTGGTGCTAGATAGTAGAGTGATGCTGGATTACACAAGCCATGCATCTCTAGGAAAGAAGCACAACCTTTCATCACTTTAAACTAAATGCCTAAATACCTTTATCACTGTAAATTGACTTAGCAGTCTTAGTTTTGCTCTAATTTTCAGTAGATAATTAAGATGTGCTAGTGGCAGTCAGAAGAAAGAGAATTAATAGTAAATCTCCTCCTGTGTGTGTAGTGAACTACAACAACCTACTGAAGTGCAAGAGCTCCATAGCACAGCCAAACTGCCCCTTCCAGAAAATAATCTGCTCTCTCTTGGTGAGTCCTTTTAGACGATGTCATGTGTCTGAGTTTCCCTGAAATGTCCCTAATGTGGTCAATGGTGATTGTACTTAATACCTAAATTAGGACCTAAACTGTCACAAGCTGTTGCATAATATCAATAATTTTAACATGGACTAGACTAGACCAGACTGGAATAGACTGGAATGGAATGGAATGGAATGGAATGGAATGGAATAGAATAGAATAGAATAGAATAGAATAGAATAGAATAGAATAGAATAGAATAGAATATTGGAAGGGACCCACTATGATCCAACCACCTGACCACTTCAGGGCTGACCAAAAGTTGAAACAAAGACCCTTCCATGTTTCTCTGTCTCAGATGAGAGTTTATTAGTACAAGCAAAAAGCACAGAAAGTTTAGGTCAAGGGTTACTACAACGGCTGGGGCCTTGTTTATAGTTATGCAGTAAGGCAAGGAAGTCAGTTTGGGAAACAGTAAGTATCTTGTGGTGTCAGGTTATTTTGAGGATTGCATCATCATCATCACCATCATCCATCAGGATGACAGATCTTGAAAAATCAGTGACATGTGAACACAAACAATGCACACACCCCCAACTATCAACAGCACCAGGGCTTCAGAGCTATTCACAGGAAGAGACTTCATGTCTTACCTTGTAGGTCCTGCAGTTGTTGGGGATGTGCTCTCAGCCAGTGGCACAGCAGCAGGAAGAGGATCTGAGATGTGCTGATCTCCAGACCACTCCATGATGTTTCCCTGAGGGCTCCTTTTTAAATTATGGTCATTAGCAGGAGGGTGGCCTAATTCTGAATCTTGTGGAGTGTTCTAGAACGAAAAAAGAGAACAATTGAAACAGCTGCTGCTTTTTTTGGAGAACACATAAGCTTAAGGAGTTTTGTTCTGCCCACTGACAGAAAACTTCTGCGGTGGATTTACTTTTGTGATGGAACTTGCAGGTTCTAATGCCAAGCCATTTTCTTTCTTAATGACAGAAAAACAGAAGGAAGTGGTTGAGCCAAAAATAAATACTGGGAAAAGAAGAGGGAAAGAAGAATGCAACAATTGTTCTAAAGCAGCCAGGGCCTTTACTGACCCTAGGAGGGTATCATCTTTGCTTTTTCCAAGCCTGGCAAATGCTTCCTTGCTAAGCAAGTTTAAAATGAGAAAGGATGGAAACAGGCTACAAACTTGGACTCTCATAACATGAGCAGTATATTTGGAGTCAAATAAAGCCAACATCGTTCAAGACCCAGCACTTGAGTCCAAGTCCAGATTCCTTCCCTCCCACTTCAACAAGGCTCAGAATGGCTCTGAACTGAAACAGAGGGCTTGATTCTTCACCAGGCTGCCTTTCTGTGATAACAGCTACAGGAAGTGCTGTAGTTTCTGTAGGGACAGATAGAAATGTTCTTACACAGCTGTGGCTGTGCTGCATCACCTCTTCTCAAAAGTAAATAATTAGCCAGGATCTTCATCCATGGAGACATGCCTTTACATGAGTGGATCTTTTTGGGGTTTTTGTATTGCAAACTATTGGGTTTGCTCCAAGGAGGAAGAGAGGCCCATGCAAGCTGCCAGGGTTACAACAGGTAGTGGCATCTTCCTACTGAATTTCTTTTTGGAAATGTCCTTAGAAGGTGAAGAAAAACTGGAAAGGGCTGCTCTGAACAGTAGCTGAGGATGTTCTCCAAGCAGAGCAAAAAATTACTGGAGTAATGGAGCAAAACAATCAAGTGCAAAGCAAAAATGAAGTCTGAATGAAGAACATCCTTTTCAAATCCTCTGGCACATCAAGCAAGAGTTAAAGAGAAGGAAAACTGCTTCATCAAATCACCCTTAGCATACAGTCACTGCTCTTTTAATTGTTAACTGTAATTGTGAAAAGCCTAAGGCACACTTAAGCTAAAGACACACAAGTGGATTTACTGATGGCAGAACCACTTCAGGGTAACACCAGAGATTGAAAGCACAGTACACGATTCCACCTCATCCCTGGGTTTTTTTTACACTCAATTGTAATGTTTATTTTGTTCTAGCAGTAAAGTGCAGAGAATTGTTGTCCACGAAACTGCACTGCTGTGTGTGAACTCCCACACAGCCCAAGGCTCCCCGAGCTCGGAGCCGGGAATGAGACACCCAGTGGACGAGCAAAGCCCGTGTAACGAGCAATTGAAAAGGTCAGGGCATGCTGAAAACGTAAAAAAGACTTCCTTTATACTTAAGACAAATTTGATTAACTCTCATATCCTCTTCCTTTCCCTGGAGGAAGCCCTTCACTACAGCTTTGTTTGCAGAAGCCTCCTTTATCGCACCGCTTTCCGCTGGGATAGACCGAGAGCTCTTGGTTTCATGATTATTGAGCACTTACCCAGCATGTGCTGACATCTGGCATTTAGAATATTTATCTAAGTATATAAGTTGGCTGCAAACCCAGAGTATATGGCAAAAAAAAAATACGAGAACATCAAGAATTATACACGGAAATTTGTTGCTTACAGCCAGAAAAAAAAAAAAAATAAAATAAAGCTGAGTTAGCTTACAGGGCTCTGGTTTGCTTTTGGTGCTGGGTTTTGGGCAGCCCTCCTTTCGTCTGCACGGGGAAAGTCTGCATGGAGGGTTTATTTCAGCATACATATGTGTGTGCAGAGAGAAAGAGCTATGAAGAAATGTGTTATTAAATGAGTTATCAGGAAAAAAAAACAGTCAATGGGTAGGTAAACTCCCAAGAAGCCAGGTGAGGCAGCCACGGTGCCATGCTCCCACTGAGTCCGTGTCTCATGTCTTGAGGGGTACCAGTGGGTCACACTGGGATGTGGGCCACAAATAAATGCCTCACGGTAGCAGCCAAATGAAAACTCATTTTCAGGCCCCTTGCAGACAAAAATGACCTCCTTTCCTTTCCCAGCAGGGCAGGGAGGGTCAGAACCACTCAAAGAACCCCAAGAAATGAGGCCAATTTACAAAATTGTCCAGATGCCTCCAGGGGTTGGCAAGAGCAGTGAGAACGAGTTGTTTTTCCTCCTTTCTGCTACTCCCATCTCAATTTTTCTTCAGCTGCTTTGGGTGCCAGGCGGGAGGAGGAACACCTCACAGCTCTGTTCAGAAGATGAAGAGCTGCATGTTTTGTCTCCTTCTCCTAAAGCCTCTGTCATGTTCCACAGCAGGAAGGTGAAGAGCAATTAAGTCATTAACTTACAGCACTTACACACTGCAGTCTCCTCACACTTTGCTCCTCATTAGTCTCTCCTTCCCAGGATCAGACATTTAAGAGGCTGCTTTAGGTTACAAGTGTTCTGCTGACCTGCAGCCATCCCACCTCTGGAGCCACAGCACGGTGGGGATGCCTCCTGCACACAAATATAAAATCTACAAGCAGCAGTACAGGTATTTGAGGACACTTGAAAACCTTAACAAAGAGTCAGGATAATTTGTCATTGCCTGAGTCTGATGCTTCACAGAACACTCTGGAGGGAGAATAATATTGGTAGAAGTTTGCTTTTACTACTCATCTCCAGAATTCACAAGCAAACTACATAATACAGACATTTATGTGCCTGCTATACTTGAACACCCCATCTCACCAAAATTAGGATGTTTCCATATTAGACACAGAGAAGGGCCCATGTCCCAGTGATCCCATCAGCTGTTACACCAAAATTTGGACTTATCCAAACAAAAACACTGGGAGGGGCAGATAGGGAAGGCAAGGAGAACGATCACAACAAACCAGGTCAGTGATGTGCACACATTTGAAGACCACATTTAACATCTTCCACAGGTTGGTTGGGGTCAGGGGGCTGGTGGTTTTTTTTGTTGGGTTGATTGGTTACGACTTTTTTTTTTGTTTTTAAATAGTTTTGTGCTTTCAGGGCACTAATGTTTAAGAAGTTATAGTTCATCTCCAAAGTATCCCTCAGCGACTGTCATTGGCCACAGAAAAATCTGACTCTTGTTCTTCCAGTTCATCACCAAATTTAACACAATTTAAAACAATCTTAGCAGCACAGGCCCTGTTGGACCAGAGAGGAGTTTGAACTGTGGACACTCTCATTTCTTTCTTTCCAGGCTGTCTGGTGTTTGAGTGATCAAAAAGTTGCCTTATTACCTGCTAAGGCAAAAGCACACATATATGTTCAAAAGGAGCTCTAAAGAGTATTTTAACAATAATCTAAAATTAACCTTAATGTAGATATTTAAATGTAAAATGAACTACTAATATTCCAAGATACAGGAAAGCTTTATATATTGGTTTTCTACATTTAATGTATTCATGTAAAAGAACATGCTTTGTGAATCTAAGCCAGACAGCAGAAAAACATAATTCAATTTTTCGATTAAGTTTTTTAAATTTAAGCTAGTTATGCAAATCAGGTGCTGAACTAGCTTTGCAAAGCATGCTTTCTTATTTTTAATTAACATCTGTGAAAACAATTAGAAAGATTATGTTGTGTTCACAAGTATCATCAGAAAGCTGCTGTTAAATAAATTACTTTTAAATTTCAATACAAGTCTCTGAAGTTATTGACTGCAGAAGCTTGCAGCTAAATTTGCTCTATATTTGTTTCAAGTGTAGCATACTCCTATTTGAAAAGGATTCTCATTATAAAGAGTTCGTTAACTAAAAGACTTAAATAATTATATTAAAAATCAGAACACAGAGGTTCTCAGCATTCCTTTAAGTCTAGGATAATTAAAAAAACCCAACAACAAACCAACCAGGTTTGTCACAGACAGTGTACAAACAGAAGGAAAACCAAACAGTTTATACTTTTTCCCCCTTTAGGGCAGCACAATATTTAAATGAATAAAACTGATTCTCCAGCAATATGCAATGTAATTTGCATTAAACCCTTCCAGAAGCATTGGAGTCTGCAAGAACACAAAGTAAATCTACAGGATCACTTTATTTTCCCAATGACTTTGAACAGGATGCTAAAAAAAAAAAAAAAAAAAAAAAAAAAAAAAAAAAAAAAGAGAGAGAACTCCATTAACTCTGTAGCCAAAAGGATTTTGTGTGCTGCTGCACTGAAGTTATCATACCAGAAAGAAATTCCTTTAATGCTGCCTGGGAGCCTGTGGAAAGCCCAGCTCCCAAAGCCCCAACTCTCCTGGTTCAAAGCCACGCCAGCAGCAGCAGCAGGGCCACAGCCACCCCAAGGCCTCGTGTTTCCCAACACAGCTCCCGGTCACGGAGCACAACCCGGCTCTGGTTTTATCACCTGGCATTCCCACTCAAACCCCTCAAAGAGGTGAACTTGGTTTGACTCCCCTTCCTCCTTTCTCCCGCTAAAAGCTGCTTCCTTTTCCATCTGCCCTCTGCCACATTCCTCCATTAAGCACATCCTTTTATAGCAGTTGCTGGAACACGCCAGAGCTCTGAGTAGCTCAGAGCAATCTTCGAGGACTTACATTAAGTTTCCATTCCCACTAACTCCCTCTGGTTTAGTGGAGGGGGAGCTGGAGCAAGGCTTTACAGATCTCAATCAATAAACCAGAAATTACCTTTTTTTTTCTTCATGTCTTCCATTACAAGTTGGGGTTTTTCCTAATAGTTTTTTTTTTTTTTCCCAAAGTCTGCCTCTTAGAGGTTGTTCACATGGTCGGGAAATCCAAGTTTTTAAATGGCTATTGCAATTTTTTAAGACAGAGCAGATTTTTTTTGAGTCACCTTTTCACTCTTCTGGCTTTTGTTGTTGTTGTTCTGCAGGAACAGCAACCGAGTAGTAAATTAAGAGTTTTAAAACTTTACATTTTTGGAGAGTTGTTGTTTCTCACTTGTTTGGAGAAATGGTACCAAAACAAATAAAAGGTAGATAGTGAGTGGATATTGCTTTAGCAACCAGAACTTTACAATCAAATCAGCAAACACTGGTCAGCAAAACACAGGCGAGTCACAAATTGGTACCTATCTATTGAGCCAAGCTTGAACTCCATGTGACACTTTAGATCTGAAGAATTACACTAAAACTCGGTTTTATCACCTTGCAAAGGAGCTAAATTGGGATTTTAACAAACAGTTGGTGCATTACTACCCCTTTTTGAGAGTGGCTGGGGCACAGCAGTTTAGCAGGGGATGCCTGTCATGACCATTTCTTGGGTTTTTGCCCAAACATCATAACTGCTTAATCAGTTGGATGTAATTATGACATGATCAGATAGGAAAAGCAGACTCTATCCTTAAGGGAGGCTCCATACAGAATTTTGCAATTACAGTAGATTTTTTTCTTTAATCAGTAATGCTGTAATTTGCTATTGCTTCTGGCGTGGTTTATTTGTCTCTCACGGGAGTAGAATTTTAAGTTCATACCTATTCTAATTAAAACCCTTAAAGGGGCAGGACTGCAAAAATTGGCATTTGGTGGAAGCCTCACTTAATCTGCTTCATACAAGTGCAAGAAGCAAAGCAAACTGTGATATGGTAACAATGGTATTTGAAAAATTCTGACTGCAGCTTTTGATCGTAGGTACCTACGACCTTCTCTTAGAGATAAAGGGTTGCTTTTCCCCCTGAGAAACACCTACTGAAATCACTCTGGCTGTGAACACTAAAACAAACACTGGGGGGTGTGTGTATACTTATATATTTATATATAGTCACCATCTCAGCCTTGATTGTGCTTTTTGTTCACAGAATACACAACATCCTCTCACCCACAGCAAGAGCAGTTCAAACCTTCAGGCTTCACTGCTTGTGTTTATGACTCTTCCAGTCCACTGAGGGCACTAAACTGTTTATCTTCAGCTCCTTGTAATGCCAGCATGGGTGTCTTCTCAACACCTTGAGGAGCCTCGCTGTGTTTAAGGAATATGCACTGAGCTGAAGGAGGCTTGGCTGTGTAACTCCTTCATGGCTCTTGTTAACTTCATCCTTCCACCTGCTTAGTGTGATCTGTGTTCAGCAGGCCAAGGAAAATCCATAGTTGGCCTTGTATCCTCACTGTCTGGCTGCAGTTGTTTTCCTTTGTCCCTTTCCTGACATTTGGTGAGTGCCTATATTATATTCTTAAGGATGGCAGGTGTGTGAGATACGGTGAGAGAGAGAGAGAGAATAAAGTTGATGATCTTGGGGAAAAAAATCTTCATCACACAACTTGCAATTTTCAGTCAACACAGTTTTAGCTAAAGCAGCTTTTTGCTGAGTGGTTCTTAGCAGCCTGACAATAAAACACTCGAGAAGATGCTGTTGGATTCAAATGAAGGAAAGCAGTCTCCAAGCTGAGTTCCAAACTCTGATGTGCTTCCCAGCCAACAGTGTTTGCCTGCCTGGTAATTTCATAGCTGTGGAAAATGCAGGTCCAACATTTTCATACTATTTCTAAGTGGAGAAATTAGTAAATAGTTATAAAGGAACTTTTTAAATATAAAATATTTTTCTTTTTCATCTCTACCCATAGATTTACATTTCCCATGAGAAATGGTGATGGCTTTAGAGAAGTCAAGGAAGCTTTAACGCAGAAGAGAACTTTCCAACTTCCTTTTCACTGTACTTTCAGATTAAGAACTCTGCCACAACTTTGAATCTTCTTCTTTCATCCCCCCTCCTTCACTCACATGAAAGATGTAAATAATAATGTGAATAATAATTATTCATTGCAGTGAGAAGTGTCCCAGAATTTGCTGCATTTGCATAAAAGGACATAAAATTCTCTGAAAACAGACAATGTTCTTTTTGAGTAAAATCAAAGAAATACTTGACATTATTTACCATAGAATATTGGACCAGTAGTAATTATCACTGGCAGTAAGAATTAATTACTGTGGTGACTGGAGGTATGCTAGGACTATATAAGCATCGGGAATGTCCTGTAGTCAACTGCCATCAACATCCTGATGTGCACTGGATGAAATGGAAGGAAAAATGAAAGAGGAACATAATTTAGAGAGTAAAAGTGGTGAATCACAGTGGACACAACAAGAGCCTGTGCAGAGTAACAGCATAATGCATTAAAATGCTATAGGCAAAATTACTGTGGAGAAAATTGGGAATGCATTTTTGTTCCCAGTTGAACACAAACAATGGAATGTATACAGATGTTATTGCAGTATTCAGAAAGTATGTAAACACCCAGTACAAACCCCGGAGCCCAGAGGGATTTGCCCAATTTTCATCTGTGGGAATGGAGGCTGAATGCTGGGACAATGCTGACGTGCCCAGTGCATCCTCCGCCGATCCCGTAACACTGGGATCTGACAGAACAACCACGCCAATCAACATCGGTTCAGAGAGACACAAATAAGTTGGAAGATGGGAAAAGTAATAACGCAGAATGTTATAACTGCAGGATGCTCAGGAGTCGGATTTGTTCGTAGCAAATAAATGGAGCGATCCGAGCAGGATCACAGCACGGCGCTTCAGTCAACAACCAGGCTCTTCAGAAGCTGTGCCCCTCTGGCAAGGGCTGCCTGCCTTACACATTTCACAGCAGAAGACAAGAACAAAAAGACAACCCCACATTAAGATATATGTTTAAAGAGGAATGAACAATAACACAGATGCGGATTAACCAGCTTTGTTTGCTTTTTTACTCATTCAGAAAACCAAGACGAAGAAAGGATAAAGCAAAATATACAGAAATAACTTCTGTGTAACTGACTTTGAAATTCCCTCTTCAAGTCTGGGACAAAAGATGCACTGCTAGAATTTCAATTCAGCAGCAGTTTTCGCCTTCAAAGAGCTTTACAATTACTTGGTAACTTTGACTTTTCTGTAATCATGAGAAAGGCTGTGAAATATGACAGTGCTCCTCTTCAGAACTCTGGGTGGCAAGAATTAAAAACCTGAGTTAAAATTATTCCATATTAGAAAATCCAGCCTATTCAAGCTTTAGAAAATTTTGTGCTCATGTTTTCAATAACAGAGAACTCATTCTGCTTTTAACATCCTCCACCCATCCCTTTAAAATGAGAGCAAAGATACCCTGGTAATGGGCATAGTTGTAGTAGATGGGAGACCAAGATAAGAAACAGTCAGGGAAGTCAATAATAAACCCATAATGTGCAGTCCCTTTGGGAGATGGTCCCTGAGCTCACTGCACAAGCCCCTGGAGCAGCATGGACGAGGCTGGGCTGCAGGGATAACATGCTGGGATCACTCTCCATCACACAGACCATGTGCCTCACTCTGCCAGACGTTTTAGGGAGCAGATTTGTTAGTCCTGGTCAGCTTGGGCTTGTTTCTAAGTGTGGCTTTAGCTGGCACCAGACTATCCAGAGGTGTAGGGCTGAGGGAGTGCACAGATACATCAGTCTTTGTGAAACGATGAGTGCTTTTTTTTTTATTAAGGCCGTGTAGATGATTTTTGGACATTTGGCCATCCAGAAAAGTCAAGGAAAAGAAGATAGATCTTGCCATTCCTCCACAATACCCAGTGTGTTTGGGTGGATGAAAAAAGATGTCTCCAATGGGCAGCACAACAGCTGAGACCTCCTACAGTCCCATAAATTGCAGTACTTTCCACAGCTCCCCATTAAAGAACACCTCCACTACTTCACCTGCATTATCCCTGCTGAAGGCTGGATCTCAAGCACCAAACTGGGTCAAAATATCTGTTCCTCCAGATTGTTTCTGTTTCAATTTAAAGACCCTTTTCTTCATGTGGAGTTTCACTTTTCAAGGGAAATGCATCCTAAAAAGAGCTTATATTTAATTCAGCATAAGCCCAACAAGCTTTGCCACTGTAATAGGGCAAGACACAATCCTAAAATCTCTCAGCAGTTTGGATTTTGTGTGCTGTTACAGCAAAACAGAACATGGTTAATATATGTAAAATCACTTTTTTAAATATACTGCTGGCCCCAGCCTTGTTTTATCCAAGCATTATCTTCGCTCATTTCCACTAAATTTAGATGATATTTTCCTCAGAGGCTGGCCTTTAACAAGACAGATTGGGTATTTACTTTTTCTCTAAGTGTCTGCTCCATTCCTCATAGTAGCACATTTATTCCACAGATCTTCCCACTCATTAAATGAGTTCTAAACTTAGCACAGGCTCTCCCAACTTTAATGCAAACCATGTGTGAGGCTTCCAAATGACTCACTGAGAGCATGAGCTGTGCAATGGTGTTCTCTGATAAACACATAAACAAAAACAACTCAGATCAACTGCTTCTGAGCAGAAGAACAACACCAACTGAGCTACTGGAATGGTGTTAGAGTTGGAAGGAAAGGCAGCCAGCAAAGGGGGTCAAGTACAGGCTGTTTCTCTAAAGCATAGATTGCTACTAAAGAAAAAAAGTTAAGAGAAACCAGATTTTTTTTTTACAACTTGCTGAAAACTTAAATGTAGCTGCCTTGCAAATTTGCAGTCAGTGTCACAAAACTCAAAAGCCAGAAGCAGATGCAGCAGAAAAAGAGCAGCCAAGCCTGGTGCTAACGTTTTGAATGCAAACCATGCAAACCAGTTCCATCATCCACTACCTGCTGTGCTCCTTGGCTTGGTGGTGTAAGGATGGCTTTATTTGCATTGGGGAATTTCTGACTGAAAATTAAAATATTTAAGGTTTATTGCTACTTCTTGTTATTTCTTTGTTAATAGTATTTTAAAAGTAATTTGGATTCCTAGTATATTTTGTTTTGCTTTGGTTTTTTGGTTGGTTTTTTTTTTTTTTTGGTGGGAGGGGATTGTCTTGTTTTGGTTTTTACAGTCTGAAAAGGAGATCAGAATCTTCCTTTCCTTATTAGAAGAGTTTTTTATTATATTTCTTAATAAATTCAGTAGTTTTTAAGCAAAGTCTTCTCAGCCTTAGGATGACTCCTGAAGAAATATATTTGGCTTTCAAAACCTTCCCGAGTGGAAGCTGTACACAACCGAGAAGAAATTCTTATTACTTAGTTATTGGAATGAAAATATTCCACTCTTCCCAAACTCTGAAAAAAGTTGGGACCAAATCTTGGGCTAAGAGTACAACTTGGCCAGGATAACCAAGAATTATGGAAGATTTTTCTTCTAAAAAATTATTTATGAAAAATTCTGGAACACTCGATTGCCTTGAGGGGCTCCACTTTGCAATGCACAAGGTGCAGCAGATTTGCTGAGACCTGAAGTGGAAGCAGAATGAATCCTAATGCAAAATTAATCCTAAACATATGGAAGAGGAGAGGATAAAATAAATCCTGGTATTTTAGTTGTTGCAATGAACGAATGACACCTTTTATTCAAACTTGTATCAGCATAGTAACTTCTAGTGTAATTGTACACCCCCTAAGCCACAGCATTTCATTCCCTCCGTTTCAAAGATCTAAAAATAAACCACCAAACAGGACCATGCATTAACAACACACCCTTGGGACACGGGTGTGAAGTCCTGGATCGGGATGCACACGGTGCAAGGTCATTTCTGAACGAGGAGGAGCTGCTGTGTGCCAGGGCTCTGAGGCCACCACAGTGGCCTCCCTGCTCCCAGTGCCTCCCCCGACCCTGCCCGTGGCCCAGGACCCTATTTCAGCTTCCCCAGGGATGCTGTAGGATATTGGCGCTGCCCTGCCCAGACACCCGCCCCACTGAGCCGGGCTGACTGCCATCCTGGGCCCGTCCCTCTCCTCAGGGATGTGCCTGATGCCTGGGGTGGGATTGCCCCAGCTTCCCATGGCTGCCCTGCTCCCAGCCTGGGCTGGTGGGATGAGCTGGCCCTGCCCATGGGGATCCTCCAGGGATCCTGTCCCCCGGGAGAACAACCACCCGCACGGTGCCCTGGCGCTTGGGAGCACCGTCATTGCCAAAGGAAAAAACACACCAAGCTGCTTTCAATTACCACTAATGAAACTTAAATATGAGTGTAACGGGGAGCAGAAGGTAAATGTGGGGTGAGTGGCCCGTGGAAGCAATTTCTGTAAGGTTTGCTCTAGGCTGGGAGGGAAGGAAGGTGCAATTGCGCTGCCACGCTCACCTCGCTCTCTGCGCTGCTGTTCTCATTGCCCATCCTGATGCTGACACGTCCAGGATCACACAGCAATTAAAGAGAAATCACTGGAAGGAAAGAAAAAGATCTAAATCTTGTGTAAAAAAAACCCCAAACAAACCAAAATAAATCAACAAAAACCCATGGAAATTTTGGAGGACAGTCACCTGTCTGAGAATCTGTCACCCTGTTGGCTGCTGCTCCTGACATTCAGTCTTACAATGGTTCTAAGTCAAAAACTGGGGGAAAAGAACTCTTAACGTGTTTATTTCCTAGTGTCCCTCTGCTGTCTTCCCTACACTGGCTCCACTTATGCTGCAAGACAGTCCTTGAAACTCAGCTTTGTTACTCTGTTTCTGGATTATCCCATGTCATTCCAGCAGAAAGACATTTTCTTTTGCCAAAGTTACTTTGGATGGACAGCCCATAGGAAAACTTTATTGTTTAAACTGTGTTTAAACCACTTTTATTACTTGGAGTTCCTGGACCAAGCTGCATGCTCACGTTAAACCTGATGTTTAACCTGACCATCACTGAAACAAACAATTTTCTATAGATGCACTCAGAGAAAGAGTAAATGAATTTTTCACCCTGATTGCTAGCACCGTTCCCTGCTTTTCTTACTATTTTGTTACAATGTTATGTTCTAAACATGTTCTTTAGACTTAACAGGATCTGCCTACCATAATTACTATTGGTTTTGTTCTAGTTCAGCTCTAATTATTTAATTTCAAAAAAATCCTCTGAGCAGTTCTAGAATTAAGTGTTTCCCCAGGCATGGTTCACTTCTATATTTTTTTTGAAAAGGATACTCAACAGTAAAAGTACACACCAGAGATTCACTTATAGACAGTCACTTCTTCTTCTAGACCTTTTATCTGGGGGCTCATGCATTTAAATTCACTATACTTATTTTATTACTGAATAGGTGAAAATTACACAGTCTCTTCAATTTTTTTTTTCCAAAGAATTTGGGATTGGTCTGTGGCGTACGTCAAGAAAAACTCCATTAAAGTCCGGCTGTAAAAGAGAGATTGCACTTTGAAAGCCAAGGAAACCATACAAGCTTTAAAGGAATGTTGTTAGTTATTACTACAGTACATTTTTTAAAACTTGAAATATTATTTTTCTTCACAGGAGGCTTGGAAAGAGAGAGAGAGAAGTTCGGTGTTGTGCTCTTAAGCTCTGTTCTGTTTAAACTTGATTGTCTTCAGGGGATACAGCAGCGCTTGAACTTGCTCCTGTTGAAATCATTGGGGCCAGGACTGCATTTTTAGTGATTAATTAGCAACACGAGGTTTTATCTGCTGAGATTTCTGCCAGATGCTCTCCTGTTTTAAAACAGTTCTGAGCTGAGTTGAAGACTGGCTGTAACATTTACAAAATCACTGTTCCCCAAGTGTGAAGCACTCCACCACGGGGTAATGTACACACACAAATCCTTCCAGGCTCAGCTCAGTGAAATGCTCCAAGATGACAGATTAAGATTATAATATTGATATAATAAAACATTCTCACACTGTTAGAGCTGCTGACTAAGGTTTAAATGCACAGGAGGGAAAGAATAACTCAACTACAGCAATGTGCTTCCCTCAACAGCCAGCACAATTCCCTAGGAGTGAATAGAGTGGCATTTCTGTTCCCCTGACCTGCCGAGCTTTTCTCTTCCCAGCTCTCTTTCTGTTCCCACAGACATCATGTGAAAACACCCGGAAATTTAAAGCTCTCTAAACTGTCCCCTCACAAGCACTTGCAGTAAAAACATAAACCAGGGAATGAATGAACCCAAATCCCCACGGAGCTGTTGAGTTAATTGGGGTGGGGTCTTGTATATGAATTGTGCAAAATGGAGATTTTGCTCGTCAAGTTCTTAGATTAGCCAGTGCATGTCATTATGTTGTCCTATTTCTTTTAGAGTAAATTCAGTCCAGTACATAATATACTCCCAATATTTCTGCACCAGCTCAGCCATACTGATTGTTAAGAAAAAGAACTGCTAATAGAAGCCGAATCTGTAATATTGAGTCAAAAGAAATCAATGCTTTATTTACAGATTTTTACTAAAATACACAGGAATCAAAGTAGAAAATGACAAGAACACAGCAAAAGTGCCAGCTATCAAAAATCTCCACTAACACATCATATCATACTGTCTACTCACTCTTTTCTTTCCCTAGAGCACGAAATTTCACAATTTTCACACAATTCTCACATTACCATCTGCTTAATAATGAAGATAAATGTCATAAATAGGAAATAAAGACAATACAGATTCTCCAATAATGAAACAAGCGATAATAATAATAAAGTGTGAATTACATTGCAGAGTACCAAGATGAGTTTCTAGATTACAGTGTTACCTTAATCCTTTTTACATACATTATTTCTAAATCATTCAGTGCACAAGCACTACTTAGGTTGCAAACTACAAGAGCGTTATCATATGTATAGAATTTCAAATAAACATTAAAAACATGCTAAAAATCCATCCATTAAATAAACATAGCTGAGCCAAAAGACAATCTTCATCATCTTTCCATAGTATCTTTTACAATTTACATGTCATTACTGAAATTATTTTAACACTACGTATCTCCAGTACCAAATTGGTCTGTTCAGCCTGAAGAGACCCTTGAGCTGAACAACTGCTTTCCTGAAAGGGAACAAGAGGATGTTTAACGTTGCACTTACATTCCAGGATTTATCTGGCACCTTTGGATTCACTGACGCTTTCAGAGCGCGTCTTCAAACCGTTCCTTCCATCTTCACCTCACCAGTTTTCACCTTATTTTCCTCCCACTTCTGCTGAGACTCATGAAATGTAGGCTTGCTCTCCTGGACCCACCTTCAGAACCTGCTCAACCACCAAGCTGCCTCCACCCCGGGCGAGAAGGAAAACGAGTTCCACCTCCTCTGCCCGGCCTCCCCCTGCTCCTGCCAGGCTGCTGGGGCTCTGCGTGCCAGAAACTCACTCCTAATGTTTTTCACAAAAGCAACCCCAGAGAACATGAATTTTGGGTAAAAGATATTTCACTTCTACCGTTTCTCGGCCTGTGGTGTAAGCAGCGCCTCTTGCCCTGCAGAAATTGTTCAGTGAAACCGCGTCAATGTGTTGTTTTTCAAGGGAAAATGAGTATTGAGGGGAATATCTGTTCTGCATTTTGTTTTCAGGTTTGTTTCTGTGTTTAAGTTCGTTTTCTCCTATTACACTTGAAAGCTGTCAGAAATACCTGCTAGCAAATGTCGATGATCCTGCTCAGGTTAGGGTGAAATCACTTCCCATTTAATCATCCTGAAGGGCGGAGACGTGACAAAAACCCTTTGAAATGTGATGTTGCAAGAAGGACTGGTTTATGGGCGAGCTAATTGTTATTATTAATTCTGATTGTCCGTTCCAGCAATGCTTCCACAAAGGGGTGCCCAGGAACACAGCTGGTAACCAAAGCCAGTGTATTTATCATTAGTGGCAACTCCGAGGGATTAACGAGTTTCTGTAAACACCAGTGGTGCTTTTTGGGGCCACAAACCAAAGGAATGGTCCACTGTGGGTTTATTGCACGTCAAAGAGTGTGAGGCAGCATTACTGAATCCAGCATGGAAAAGGATATCTGACCTGGATAAAAGGAAGGATTTCACAGGGCAGCAATGTGTTGTCTGCTCACTTTTGTTCCACAAAGTCTTGGTCTACAAACTTGGAAACATAAAGCATGTGAAGAGCTGGAATTCCTTTAAAGTGTTTCTTTTGTCCTGGTGTTGGTGATCCAGCATTCTCTGGTCTCCCCAGTCCAATTCAGAATCCAGAAAATGTGAAGTTCATCGATTCAAAATTTTAGTGTGTTCTTCCTTTGAAAACAAAGCAGGGGCATTGCACAATTGATTGTCTTAGAGACAACAAATTATGCAATGTTTTTTGTTTAGGCTCTCTGCCATGAATTTAAGAGGAGGGATCCTGTGGGAGCTCAGGAAAACACGAGCCTGGTATGACATCCTCACTTCTGCTAGCTGCATTATTTCCTCATAAAAACAAACTGAATTCATATTTGTGGCTATTTAATTTCTAAGCTAAGGCCAGAAAATGCCACAAAGTGAAAGTGAAGAAGCTGCCTTGCAAAATAGTTGTCACAAACTTTGGGGAAAACGACCTTCTGGTAGCAGATCATGATTTCTGATTTTGTGTTTTTATCAACACACTTGCAAAGGAGAATCCCTCTGTTAGCCAAACAGATGGATTCTCCTTTCCAGTATGAAGTATAAACCAGCAACTGTGGGAGAATTCCACATGCTCTGGTGTCTCTATTTATTCTCTTTGATTTTCTGATAGAACTGGTGGGAGAAGAAGTACTCACATCGAGCTGCTTTACTGTTGTTTGTTGGAATTTCCCCTGTGGTTCCTCACCCACGCTTCATGCTCATCCAGGGAGAGTCTGTCTTTTCTTGATCAAAAAGAGGATTTAACCCAGGAGGACTGGAAGACTCAAACTAGGGGAAAACAGCTCAGACTTAAAGATCAGCTAGGTAGTGGGTTAATAAGTTAGGTATTTCAGTAAGATCCAAATAATTTGTCATGAGTGATCAAATTTAATGCCAGTATATACAGTATTTGGTATACTTACAACCACACACTACTCAGATATGTTAGCTTCTTGTATATTGAACACATTGCTACCTTAGGTATTCATATAAGACTATTTAGTTTGAGGTCATTTTACTTTATGGTATAAATACTGCCAAAATAAGACAAAATGTTTTATGTTCCTTACTTTCACATGATTGATGCTACGTATAAAGCATTGCAAAGCTCTGCTGAAGCACTGAGCATATTATTACCCAACAGCTATTCCCATAGCAAGGGGAAGAAAGGGGAGGTGTTCAGGATTTTACTCTTTTCTGATCTTGATGTAACTAGTGCAAAACCATTCTTAATTTCTGCACATTGCAACAATATCACAGAGATCTGCAAGAATGACTGACCTAAGACAGCCCTTCAGCCCTTGCTTCCTCACAAATTCCAGAAGAGCAAATACCAAGATCTGGGAGGGGGGAAACCATGATCCATCATGAGAATTAATAAACATGTAGTGGTTTTCAAGTGCACAACTTGATGGGAAAGGCGTTGCTTGGTAACATCAGCAGCTGGATCTGCTGGAAAAACCGTGATGTCGCTTGGCAACGGGAAGCTGAGCTGGGTTCTTGTGAGAGTTGTGCAATAGTATTTTTGTGCCCTTCCCCCAAGAAAACCAGAAACTGGCTGTGGGGATCGCACCACTGAACCCAAGCAGGACTGAGATTGAGAAGACAGAGAATGAGGCAGCTCTGTGCTGCGGCCCAGCCTTGGCTGATTTGCCCCACTTAACGTAAAAGTGCAAAAGAAGAGAAATGGGGATGCTGAGTACCTGCTGCTAAGAGACTAAAGCATGTTTTAAAAAACAGGTTATGAAAGTTGAAAATTATTCTTCCCATTTCTGGCTAATTTTCAGTCAGGATGGCAACCTGGTCTGGAAAAATCCAGTTGGCAACACACTTGCATTGCTTCTAATCACCCCTGTGTGGCACTTCAGGGCACTCTTGCATCCTTCAGATGTTTAAGTTATGTTTTATGACACAAAAAGTGCAGAAGACGACATATATTTCTTTGGAGATTAATGGATTTGCCCAGGGTTAAAAAGCCTGCCATGTGGCAGAACTGGGATGTCAGCACTGGCTTCCTCAGCATGCTCCAGTTACCAGACTAGGCTGGAATTTGAATTCATGTTATTGGAACCTCCATCAGGAGGTGCCCTTCCTAAGGAAACGTGCGGGTGCTGATTAATTTTATTTTACTTTCTATCTAGTAATATTTTCCCAGCTGAAAAAAGAAAGTCTGTCATTTCAGTTCTTAACAGAACTTTCCTAATACTACACAGTTTCATGCTATAATAAATAAAAGTGATTCTGGAAATCTTAGATGTGATTCTGTTGTAACCTGCTTATCCCTTAACTGCTTCTGGTGAAGACATGAGTCTTAGCTAAATTTTTATCTGCCAGTCCCATGAGGATGTCATGGCCACCTCAGGGTGTCTAAAATGTGCTCAATGCCTACATCTGTGGATCTCAATAATCTTTCTCTTGTGCACTGAGCATTAAATGTTTTCAGGTCACGTACGCTCCCTTCTGCTGCACTGGTTGCAGATGTCAAAGTACTGCAGAGGGTCTGGTCCTTAAAAGCGATGCCAAAAGTATTTCATAAAATATATATGATCCAAATAATACTATCCAAGTATTGGAACATTTCTCTTTCCAAACCACATTTATACCAGCAGTTTTTCACCAGATTCCATATGCAGCACTTCAGTGAGTGGGAAGGATTCAGATGAAACACAGAGCTCTGTGCAGTGCCATTGACTCTCTCTCCATGGCCACATGCACTATCCAACTTCCTGGATGAAGATTCCTGTTTCAGTTCTGAACACCACAACCAGCTGATAGGGCTCTGGAGCTATAGGGGAGCCTGACCTACATACTTCACCTGTGCCTATCATTGTGCAGGACTGCAAAATATTTCCTTATTATTACTTCTGGGTTTTTATAAACAGCTGATTATGATTTATGAACAATAGCTCCCCCATACTTGTATTATGAGACATATATGACTGCATAATTCAGGTCCATAGCCAACTTGACAAGAGTTCACATGTGTTTTCACACTCTGAATGCAAACAGTCATTTACTCAAAGTGAGGAATTTCTGTTCCTAAATCTCACAGCTGAGGCAGGAAGAAGATAACTCTGATTTGGGGCAAAATTCTGGAAGCAGTGGTGGGAGGTCTGATGTGAGGGGTGGATTTACAGAACCTGCTCTCCACTCGTCGAGCTGCTCTGCCTGCTCTGGTGTCCAGTCCCAGCACTGGGAATGGTGGGACGCGACTCAGAGAGAAAAAAATCCACGTTATGTGAGGCACAGAAGGAAACTTCACCTGCTTCTTCTGTTCATGCATTCCCTTTTTTCTCCCCTCTTTGTCCAGGAGACTCAGTGGAAACACAAGGGAGAGCAAAGAGCTGCCACAAGGTCTGGTTTTCTGCGAGCTGATGGGAATGGCAGGGAAGAGGCAGATGTAAAGCTGCTCAGGGGGGAAGGGATTCCTTCCTGCTTGTTCTCCTTTAGCTGTAGGGTCTGATCCAGCTGTCAGCAACTGTCTCTCCCTAATTGTGGATAGCAGCAGCATTTAATCTCCCACTTTCCTGGCCTGAGGTGTGTGTTGACATGTCAGAGTTGGCAGGTTGCAGCTGCTCTCTGGGCTTTGTGTTAACACACCCTCCATGCCCACACAAACATCCCAGGAGAGGAGGACTCGTTCCTGGGCTTCTGGAAAGCCTCCAGCACTCAGAGACTTTCCTTGGGCTGAGGAGAGGATGTTTCTTGTTTTCTTCTGCTGACACAACACAGGCACATAACCATGTACCACACAGCCACACACATGCATATATCCCATATTACATATATGAAAATGCAGATATCCTATACAGATTATACCCTTCATCCTCAGGTAGAGGCCATTTAGCCTGAGGCTGTTTTTCATAATTTCACGATGGTTGTTTGATCACCGGGTGAGAATAAATCAGATTATAAACTCTGCTATTGGATATTTAGCAGTTGTCAATACTCTCACTCCAGAAATGCTGTGTTTTATCAGTAGTGAGAGCAGGCTGTGAAAATAAATCTCTCAGGAGACCTGCACATCAAGACAACTCGTTAATAGCCAGACAGGGGTTAGATTTCAGATTCTAGTCCAAGCAAGTGTATTAGGTTTTCGCAGGACTAACTCCAGGAACTGAGTCACTGACCTCTGAAATTGTAGTCAAGACAGCGTTCATAAAATCATGAATCTTTGTTTACAAAGATTCACGAAGTTGGCTGAAAAAATATTTACTTTGAAATGAAATTTGTTGAGTTTCTTCAGTCTTCTGCACCTTGAAAATAGTTCCATTAAGGAAGCACAACCCTTACATGTACTGTAAGCATTTAGCTGGATTACTTGTGCAAGTCCTTCACCGATTCACAAAGCAGGATAACACTGCTGACATTTTAAAAAAGAAACTGAGACACAGGGGAGTTGAGTGATCAGGCCATTAATATGTTGTGTAATCCTGGGCTACGCAGGAACTAGAGCTGGTGTTCAGCCCTCAGAACAACAATACAGAATGAAGATGATTGCTGGTTTGATTTGGCATTGCTGTTCTAAAGGAGTAGGTTATATTTTACATGGAAAATGTACTGGATTATGGACTTTTCTAAGCATGTTACACTGATCTAGACCTGCACAAAGACTCAATCACATTTCAAGGCTAATCAGGACCAAAATGTTCCCTCAGGCATATTTGTAAAGTCAGCCAAGAACAGTTTTGTGCAGAGTAACATCACAGAGGTATCCTCAAAGATATCATAAATCAAACAAAAAGAAAAACAGTAAGGCTAAAATAATTTTTATGTGCTTTTTTCCAAAGGGTAATACCTGCTTATTAATGAGAATGCTTCCTTAGTGATATTACCATAGTTTCATGCCTATTCCAATGTTTAAAACTAATGTAATGAATTAATGTTTAAGCTGAATGTAAATTATAAACCTATTTTCCCCTTTGATTCAACTAATCAGGGTTTCAAAGCAAGATTGAGAGGAGTCAGTTAAAGCCAGTCCTCCAGGTATTCATGACAATCTGGTGACAACGAATGTGCCTGAACTGCTTTATCCTCCTCTCAGCTGGGTTTGATGTTTGCCTTTGTGGCAGTGGCTTTTTTAGCAGATGATCTAATGCCTGCTGGTGGGAAATGGTCCTAGGGATCCCTGGTGCTTGGTGGAGATAAAGTTACCTAAGCTGCTCACGGTTGTTACAGATGGCACAACTCTTCATCCTTTTGACAGACATAAACCTAATCAGCTCCACCTAATGACAGATTTAAACTCTTATAACTCACTGCCTCGTCCAGCTGGGTCTACACTATTTATATTTATGTTCTCATTTTCCACTAATGTGAACAATATCCAGTTTCAGAAGTTCACTCTTAATTTATAGGTATATTTTTTCATTGGCATTTCATCATCATTAAGGAATATGTTAGTCACAGGCTTTACAGTACTTTAACTCAGTTTTGATTTGGGAAATGTTCCCTGAAGATCAGGCTCATAAAATAATTGTTGTACATAATTATGCACTACACTGGCACTTTTAAGCAGGGATTGTAACACTGAATAAAAATTTGGGAAGAAAACCTTCAAATCAAATGGCTGCAATATTGGTTTCCTGAGTCTGCAAACAGGCTGGTTCTTAAAGATGTGAATTTCCCTTTCCATCTCTCAAGATTTTAACATCAAAATCAAATCATGCTTTTAGAACATCAGCTACAGTTGTTTTGGTTTGGGTCATTGCACAGATGGAACTTGAGAGAAGAACAGATTAAATTTGATTTGCAGTTGGTTTCTATTTATCTACTATTTACCTATTTGTCATTGAGATGTTTTTTCATCCCTAAGAAATTAAGAAAAGGTGATAAAGTGAAAGGAAATAAGCACCATTGCCTTAGTTCTTGCCAGCTGCACCTATGATATCTATAACCTCTGCACACAGAGCTATCACTGTGAGCCAGGGACCAAATGTGAAAAGCAGCATCCAAGTTGACAGATTTTTCTCAGGATTTCACCTTTCAGATAGAAATGTTACATTTTTATGCAAGCCCTATGCCTGTTTCTTTTGGATATTAAAGATCCAAGTGCCTTTTTGTACCGCATGTCCTTGACCTGCTGGCAACAAATGCCTTTTCTTGTTAGAGCAGGAGCCAACTTTGCAAATAAAGCCTAGGCTGATGTCATGTGCAAGTTCACTGATGGGATTTTTGTCTTCCAGTTACATCCATTTTTTTAAACTCATCACAAAGCACTTTGAGATATTCATAAAAACTTCTACTTTAAACAGGAAACCATGACAGCATGTATGGAACTAAGTACCAGTCACTAGTACCCAAAAAGTGGATATTAATCCTATTTCAAGTCAGTGGAATGTGCATAAAATAAGGCCTACAATTGTTGGTCCAGTTTAAAGTTCATGTGGATAAAGACTGGTTTCTTCTTGTACCCAAATGTGAATCTTTTTTTCTTTTATGAGCAAACTCTTAAGGATTACTTGGTGAACTCCTGTGCATGTAGAAAGGAGCAATATTCTTCTCTGAAAAGTATGATAGCCATACCAGGCTATGAGGGTTGACTCAAACCTCTTTAAACTTCAGATGTAAGAACAGAACTTGCCACAGAAGGATGAGACTGTAGGAAATTTTAATGCAAAAGGCTGAAGCATAATTTCTAAAACTCTTGAAATCTTTTTAGCAGTAGAAGTGGTTTAATAGTTTCATATTCCATGAAATACTGGTTTTGAGCTGGTAAGACTTCGTGCAGGAACTAAATATTGCACGTATGACAATTAAGAAATGTTAAGGGGGGTTTATTAGAATGCAAGAATATTACCATGGCCAATGCCCCTGACACACTTCACCTCTTGATGTGAGCATTGCAATGATTTAAGGGTCTACCAAAGGAACTGAAAAAAACCCCCACTTTATCTAGACCATGAATTTAAACATTCTGCCCCTTGTATCATGCAGAGATTTTCATACGGGTTCAATAAAACTGTGCAAAGTTCCAAATTTGTGGGTAAAATCACATCTTTCTCATCAAGAAAGTGGTTAGGTATAATCTTCAGTTTACAGTTGGAAGTTGCATGGAAACTGGGAGTAACAGGCAGTGTAAAAAGTAGGCATGCAACTTATTCCAACAGATAATAATAATTATAGCTTCAATGGTATCAATATGCTGTATATATAAAACACAGACACATACAGAAATACAGGGAATAGCTCCCATCACACTGGTATTAGAACTGACAGCTTTGTATAACAGAGCACACACATCCCCCTGACGTGCTGAAAAATTCAGTCTATACCATGCAAAACCAAAATAAAACACATTAATATCTAGGCAGATCAGGTCAAAACCCACAAATTTATTAAGTTGTGCTGTATAACTGGGATTTTGATACTCATAGACAGCTTTTATGTACTTTTTTTCCCCCCCTCCCTTACTGCAGCAATCCTTGTGTTCCTGGCTTCAATGAGGAGTTGCTCAAGATGTCAGTTTGTCACCATCAAAAATTGTTTGTGCTTCAGAAGATCTCATCACATCCTCTCTGCCTCTTTTGGAGGGTTTGTGAAAATCTGACACTGAACTTTCAGTGCACAGAAATGGTGTTGCTTGGCTGACGCTTCACAGAATCATAGAAAACAGAGCTGAGGAACAAATCCTCCTCTGTTTTAGTATTTTCCCGAAGCAGTTGTATTTTTTACAGGTCTGCTGGAGGAAACACATTTTGGGAATGAGACAAAATGTTCTGAAATCATATTTATCAAAGAATTCCTTTGAAAATATCTGTTATTTTGCCTAATTTGGTCAATTCCTCAGTCAGATCTATTCTCTAGAAACATCAAGTGTTGGTTCACTGATAAAGTTTTCTGGTTTATTTCGTTGTTTCTAGGGAGATTATCTCATCATCCACTTTCTTATTCACAATTAGACTGGTCTTGTTCCCTTCTAAAATATTCCTGATGAAAATATGGCAGCTGTTCCTATCAAAACAAAAATATTAGCACTGTATCTATTACAGAATGTTTTGGTAGCAAGAAAAACAGTTTTCACCCAGTCGGGTTGCCATGAACCAGCAAATCTTTTCTGATTACTTGTATTCAGAAAAGCAGATTTCATCTAGGTAATAACATAAATCATTCTTACCTTTTATTTATGCACAGACCCATTAAAGTCCTACAAAACTCCCCGCAGCACACCGCTGTTTACACATGAAGCAAATAAATACAAATATCTGAATCCATTTGTGAGGACTGAAGGCTGAAGCTTGGGTTTGACCAAGAAGGAAAAGTGCTGGCTGGATCCTATGCTTGCTGGGAAATCAGGGAAGTAAGTGAGTCTGTCAAGTCCTAACTAGCATTTAATGACAAATTTAATTTGGCAAGAATATACAGTTCAGTATTTTGTCAAGCTTGCTGAGGCTTGTATATTCTGTGTATGGATCTTGACCAACTGCTATATTTTCACAGTAGCCTGCATTAAAGAGCTTCCAATGACAAAACTTCAATCAAACTTTGTTTCACCATGTGATTTTTAGAACACAGTACTTAAAAAGGATTATGTCAAGAAAAAGAAAAACTATAATCTCTGATGGCTCTACTCTTATCGTGGCCGTCAGCAGTGCAGCTCTTCAAACCATTGGTTTCTGCAATTAAATGTGGAATCAATTAGCTGAATTTAAGCCATTCATTTAGCTCTAAGCCTAGATCATAGTTGGAGGGTAAAATGTTACTCTTTTCAGGCTTTTTATGGACTTTACTGATAAAATAACCAACTGTAATATAACTTAGATCACCTTAGATTGGCTTTTCCTCAGATTAGGTTGCTTCCCACAGCTTGTCAAAACGCTTGACGAAAAATACTAACTAGGTAATTCTGGAGCACGTGCAAAGGGCCTGCTGACCTCCTTAGGCCAGGATATCCAGGCCTGTCATTGTCACAGGACTCTGCCTTAGGGATGGAGAAATGACTGGATGTGATGCAGATGTAAACAGTAGGTTACTTAAAACTAAGCCAATGAGGGTTAGATCATCCACCTACAGGCCCATCTGACTTTTCTGGTCAACTACCAGCACTTTTTCTTTTCCAGAATCCTTATAAAATAAGATTTATAGATTCTATGACTTAGCATTTAATTAATCTTTGAATCTATAATGAAAACGTTTTGACATGAATGGATGGATTTTTTTTTAACTCCTATATGTATAGCAGGTTTCTAACCCATCTTTTGGCATGTGTAAAGGGAAAAAAATCTACTCCTAGGTAATTAGCAGTTTGATCCTCAATAGCTGAGTCTTGAGGAGAAAATTCAAGCTATAAACAGTCTATTTTTTAGATAAGGTCAGATTTTGTAGGAAATATCTGCTTTCTAATACAGATAGAAGCATGCCTGCCATTGTCATCCTGTGTTTGTCAATAAGATTGTTAGTTTCTGCCTGAAGGTAAATCTAGCTTTTTAAACTTGGAAAACCTATTTTCCAACACATTATGGTGTGTTCAGTAATAAAATCCAGAAATAATTGAAGTGGCCCTGGATTGACATGTTGACAATGGATTTCAATAGAATGTCATCAATGTTCAAAATATCAACATAATCAAATTCTTGTTAAACTAGTACTGTATTATTTTGATCTAATTAGTTCTCCTAGTGGATAGGACTAGAAGTGACTTCAACTACCTGAAGATCTGTAAGTTTTGGGTCACCAGAGGCAATATTGTACCTACAGCTGCTCAGTTTTGTGTTTTACAGCCTGAAACAAAGTTTACTATGCACGAAAGGACAAAACATTGTAGACAGTTCCCACTTAAGAACATCATCAAACATCTGCACAATCTGTCTAGTGACCAGCCAGCTCATCTCATCCCTGAAATTCTGCATGAGAAACACACATTCTTGTTGTTACATGGCAACTTAAAAACAACAAGCAACCCTTTCTGACACAAACTCTTAAAACACTTTCTGGGAGAAAAAAAAAAAAGAACAACGGTGGAAGAGAGCCACATTTAAAAACTCCAGCATTTGCAAATAGTTATTACAGTCTGTAATGTTGTAACACGCTTTTCAAACAGCTATTTTAGGACATGCACATTTAACGATGAGTCTCTAGGTCTTAGAGAGATACTGACTAAACAAGACATCATGCTGTAGACACACTATATAGGGTATGGGGATTGTAAAACGAGTTATACAAGAGATCATGAAACTATAGAACCTCAAACGAGACGCTCTTTTTCTCTGGTACAGAGAAAAAATTCTTTTACTTGTCAGACACTCCCTTTGCCTTTTTGCAATGTCTACAACGTAATTAGTAAACTGTTTTGAGTCTAGACATTTTTAAATTTAAAGAACTAAAAAATTACTTACCCAATTTTCCTCTAGACTAAAAACGAAAACGCACCACCGTGTCCCTGATTTTTATAACCTTCTGCACTCCTTCACTCCTGGCTGGTGTGTGGATCCCCTTTCTCCCCGGATCACATGAAAGCGTTCTATTAATGTGAATTGGCTGATGTTTGAGAACACTATGCTGGAGAGCTATGAAGTGTAAGGAATCTGACCCAGGGAGCTGTGGGGCTATGACACATCAGTTCTTCACAGGAATTCTCAGTTGCTGGGTGGGAATAACAGGGGACAGGTCCCGTACCCTGAGTGCAGCAGGTTGTCACTGTCGTTGTTGGTGGTGTATGGTTTGCTTCAGGCAGGGAGACAAGTTCCATGTTATACCAATGGAAATGGAATTTTACCCTCTGGCTTTTCACTCCAGGACTGTAACTACCAAGTATCAGGGTGTCCCTTTCACCTGACTTAGCAAGCAAAGGTTGGGAAAATGGATCAATTTAGCACATGATAAATGTAAATAACAACAGCACGGCTTAAAGGGATAGCTACCTGAAGAAAACCACTGCAAGTCAGCACTGCTCCAAATATTTCCTAAGGAATGCTTTGCTGAAGTTCAGAATAAACATTCAAAGCCTAGGAATGCTAGCAGATTACCTGGCAGGATGGAGAGAAGGGAAGACAAGTCTTCTGCCTCAGTTCCATTCTTCATCTCTTTGCCTGAGTTCAGTTTTCTCTTGCCCACACGGTCAGAAAAGAGGGAATGAAGCTCTTCTCTTCCCATGGGATAAGATGGAACTTTCGGCCAACTGGTTTGAATGTGGTGGTTGGAGTGTTACATGTGGGAGCCTTTCAGGAAAAAACCCCACGCCACTTCAGTATGGAGTTGTCTCAACTCTAAACCCCCAAAGCACATGTCACTGGAATAGGAAACCCACACCAATCACAGACATTTCTTTTAAGCAGAGCATGTTTTCAGTTACATGGTACTTTTGGAAAATCCTCCCTTGGAATACGCTGTTTCAGAGTGGAAAAGATATTTCTTTCATAATAGGTTGTGAGTTACAGGCCTTTAAACACATGTAATAAAAATATATCCACATCAGCACAAGATATGAAGAAATGATTGCTGTGATAGGATTAAACCTATCACAGAAATGCTTAGGCTTAAGTCAGTTGTTTGCATGGTGATGGCAACGTCCTAGAGGTGATAGTTTCTAGAGATTGCTGTGAAAAAGAGTGAATTTATTAATTTTCTGTGAATACCGAAATTATAAGCATAATAAAATTTCAATGTCCAAGGAGTTGCCACGCAGTTATGCAAAATACGAGCACTAATCTTTACAACACTAATTGGCTTTTTGCTTTTGCAGAAATCTGACATTGTTCTGCATTTGCTTTTAATTTGCTTGTTCCTCCATCCAAAATGTACTGGATGGACCACCAAGGCTGCAGCTGTCTGGCTATTCCCCACTCCGAGGCACCATTGATATATGCATATATTTCCTGCTCCTCCTCACAAAGATTTATTTTATTTTATTTTATTTTTATTTTATTTTATTTTATTTTTATTTTATTTTATTTTATTTTTATTTTATTTTATTTTATTTTTATTTTATTTTATTTTATTTTTATTTTATTTTATTTTTCTAAATTGCTGTTTGATTGTAGGGAAAAAGTGTGAGGTTTTGAGCATTTTGGTCTCCAGCAGCGTGACTTCTACACATTGTTGTAGCAACCTGGTGTCAGCCTTTCACTTAATGAAATCTTCCAAGTCCTTAAAAAAGAAAAAGTTTCTGGTGCCTATATTTGATTCTACCAGGATTTTTTCCTTGGCATCCCAGCAAATTGGGCCCCAGCTTTTTTCACAGTTCTATTAATAATTGTTTTTCATATTCCTCTGAAAATATGTCCTTAGACTGGCACAATGTATACTGTGATGTGATGGGCTGTAACTTAATCCGTGCTGCTGAGGGAATATCTGGTGCCAGATTTCCACCTCCCACAGGATTATCTGTAAATACAGAAATAAAAGCTGCTGCAAGAACCAAGTATATGAATTTACACTTCTACATTGCTAAAACAAATTTTTTAAGTTAGCTACACTCATTAAAAGAGTTTCCCCTTCAGATATGTTTGCTTGCAGAGCTGGCAGCTGAATGCCAAGTTTTGTTTCTGATGTTTTCAATTAGTCCAGGCCCTGTTTTGGATCACCAGGATTAACTTTCTATCAGGAACAGCCATCACTGGGCTACAAGTCCTGTGCTGCCATGTTTTTAGACAATTAATTTCTTGCTTTATTTCTTCATCTCGAACAGTAGCATTTATTTTGGTGTATTCAAGGGAAATGCAAAACATTCATGCTTTAAGATCATAACCAACACTCCTAAAGAACTAAACTGTCTCATTTAAAGACATGTCTTTTTCCTCTAATGCCTAGGAACATCTGCTAGCAAATCAGGGATATTCACATCAGGAGACCAATTTCCAGAACTGGATAAATTATTAAATTTGATAGTAAATCAAATATTGGTAGATCCACACTTTAAGGGCTGTAGATGAGAGCACCATCTCCCAAGCTGAGACGCACTGTGAACCCCACCGTTAATTCACTTCTCATCACCACAAAAACCCACATTATTGCTCTGTATTTGATGACAATGGAGACTGGCTTTTGCTTGTTGGAATGCAGTACTTGTATGATCATGGTATATACAAAGTGTACAACGTTAGGAATTAGAATTCAGTTGGAGATCCTCTGCTAAATGCCAGAAACTCTACATTCATTTCTCCACTCCGAGAGGTGCAAAAGAGGGGATGGTGAAATCTGCACACAGAGAATATCTGCTAATAAACCTGAAATACGGACAATAATAGCCAGGATGGCAGAGGTCTGATCAGTTGGACAAGCTGAACTCTCACAATAAAAGTACAGGGGAACGTCTGGCAATATTGCAGAATGTTTAGTTCATGTTAAGCATAGTGAGATGACAGTAAAAAATTGTAACTCACATTTGGTAAGCCTGCGTTTGCATCCTGACATCTGGACTCACTGGGAGGAGAAAGTCCACATACATTAATGATATATAGGGTAGTTTCTTAACAATATTCCCCTGTATTTCCCCTTTTACTGAAGCCATGTCTTGTGAGTCAGCTTAGAGCAGGCAATGGCTTTATTTTGGAAGGCGGGGTCTGGGACACGAGAGGTGACATTGCATATGTTGTAAATTAATTTTCAGATAAATAATGTAATTCTTAAACAGAGTTAGTGGCACAGGAGACAGAATCTGCTGTTTGCATGATGCTGCTTCTGGCTTCCAGCTGTTAAACTGTTTAAAAATCAGCTTACTGTACAGTCTGCTCATGTTTTCCTAAGAAAATAATAGCCAGTGGGATGCCAAATCACGGGAACGTGGTTGTGAATTATTCCCTTGAGTTATGCACAATATGCCCTTGCTATAGCTGAGACAGGTAAGAAACACAGTTTTTATAGCTCTCATCCTTCTGCTCTTCCACGCCTTTCACTGTTTGCATCATGAACCCGCTGCCCACAACACTGCTACAGCACAGGTCAAAAATCATTTGATACAATAATTTATGGACAACTGTTACAGCAAGAGCTGGAAATACAGGATCTATTTACTGCATGATTTAGGCACTTCCACAAGAATAGCAGGAGCAGGCTTTTCCTGTCATTCCTACCACTTCCAAGGGAAGTGTGTAGCTTCAGTGAAAGAGGGTTTTGTGATGAAACTGAAAACTGAAACCAAATTAAACTCTACTTATCTATGTGATCTTATTTCCATACAAATACAAGCTACTGTAGGAATGTGACAGGAATTGTTGAAATCCTTTTACAGTGCACAACACCCTTGTCAGAAGTGAACTGATATGCTGGATGGGGTTTCTTGTACTATTGTGCTTTTCAGTGTTTAATTTTTGGTTCTTGTGGCTTGCCTCTTTAAGACCACTTTTTGCTGCTATATTGTATATTCAAGACAAAGAGCGGTCTGTGGAATATTTTGCCTTGAACATATTGAGTAAAAGGCCTTGCTTGTCTAAGCACCAAGAAAGGTCAAACAGAGATTTTGAGGAAGAAGGCATCACCTCGAGAAATGCAAGATTAGTGTCTGTTTGAGATTGGATGTAACAGGGTTTCCTCAGCAAGGTATTGAAGTTTTTACCTCATACTGAACCTTTTACTGCTTTGCTTCCCACCCAGCTCAGCATTTTACATTTTGCACTGCATTGCAAAGTCTTTGGAACAGGGAATATTTTTTACCATGTGTTTGTGTACTGCAGTGTACAATGGGCCCCAGTCTTGTTTAGATCCTCTCTTGAGCCTTTCTGTGCCAGCATGCAAAAGCAAATTACTCATGTTGAATTTGCAATGCAAATTTGACAGCACTCTACTAGTCACACAAAGTATAGAACATTGTTCAAGAGTTCAAATATAATTCACTAATGTTCTACTGAAGTATTACATATTTTAAACATATATTTTGAAAGATAGCTTGTGCACAGTTGCAGTCTGTAGTCCAGCTGAAGTACTGGTTTGGGGAAGCTGAAGCAGATCCATGTCTGTGTATTCAATCAGGCTGGTCTATGAAGATGTTTTAGAAAATATGGCCAAAAATACCTTAAAAACCCCACCACCATAATTATAACAACACAATAGTATTAATCACATAACGAAAGGCTGTTATGATTTATATTTTGCAGGATTCATTTGAATCCTCTGTATCAAGAGTAGCGTGACCAGCAGGACCAGGGCAGTGATCGTCCCCCTGTGCTCGGCATTGGTGAGGCCACACCTCAGGTGCTGCGTTCAGTTTTGGGCCCTTCACTATAAACAGAACACTGAGGTGCTGGAGTTCCCAGAGGACTCTTACGAGGAATGGCTGAGGGAGCTGGGGGAGTTCAGCCTGGAGGAGGCTCAGGGGGGACTTCATCACTCTCCACAACTCCCTGACAGGAGGGTGCAGTGAGGTGGGATCGGTCTGCAGTGCCTGCAGTGAGAGGACAAGAGGAAATGGCCTTAAGGTGAGATAGTCGATATTCAGACTAGGTACCAGAAAAAATGTTTTCACTGTTTGGGTGCTCAGGCATTGGAAGGGGCTGCGCAGGGAGGTGGTGCAGTCACCATCCCCGGAGGTTTTCAGGAGGAGCTGGGTGATGTGGTTGATGGTTTTAGGGGTTACAGTGGTAGTACTGGGTGGACAGCTGGACTGGGTGATCTTGAAGGTCTTTTCCAACCCTGATGATTCTAACTAGATGGTCTTTAAGGTCCCGCCCAACACAAGCCATTCCATGGCTCTACGATTTATTTCATTTGCCAGAGCACAGCTCCCTGCCCAGTGACTAACGCAGGCATTTCCACGGACATATCCATTAGATGCGCTCGGACAAGTGCAGCGGCCCTTTATCCCTCATTTTCCCTGCCGTTCCCCTCGGATGTGGGCTGTCTCCGCCTCCCGCCCCACGGCTCTCCCGGGCCCGCAGCGCCCTCACGAGGCGGCGCCGGGAGCAGCGCCCACTGCGGGGCGGCCTCG
>VZRJ01013343.1:1417-47023 GCA_013397565.1 Ptilonorhynchus violaceus
GACCTCCCTATGGTTAAAAAAGACAAAATTCTACCAATGGCTTTAGCTAATAGCCATTAGCCAGTGGCTTTTTATTCATCATTATTCAATGATGAATAAAAGATTCATCATTTATCATCATTTAGATAAATGATGAATATCTTTCATTTATCTATGAAAGATAATCCCATGTTGATTGGGTGAGTTCTCCTGTTACATATAACACATGTAAATATATATAACATATAAAAATATATATATATATGTGTGTGTATATATACATATACATAACGTCAAATGGACTAAACAAAAGTAAGAGATGCCTGCAGAGATCAGAGAGTTTGCCTACAGCACACTTTCCAAGGCAATCGAGGTTATTCTGTTTGGGAAGCAAAACAGAGTCACACTCCTAGATGTGAGTAATTAGAGCTGTAGATGGTAAATTATTAACACATCCTCCTACTAATTCAGTGGGCAGCATGGTAAAATGTTAAATAAACCCTACCCTGAAGCAATTTTAGATTAATCACTTTAAAAAGTATATGCATTTCTCCTGTCTTGTAGGTAACTCAGTGGCCATTTCAGTCATAACCTCCATTCCCCAAAACCAGTTGTTTGCACCCATATCTCTTCCAAACCCTGCCGTTACACCTCCTCAGTCATCCACCCACCCCATCCTTCTACAGGATAATGCATGTTATAAATAAAAAATCCTGGTATTGCAAAAGAGAAGCACTGTTTAGCATAGGCATCTGTTTGCTTCGTTTTTGCTTCCCTATGACTGAGCAGTAGTCTAAGACTGCTTTTGCAAAACTGTAAATAAAATTGTCAAAGAAAATACAAGGCTGCCTTCCCTGCAGGCCCCAAGTTGTACAGAGCTATGGCTATTACAGAGGACTGAAATCTCAACCACATTAGTTCAACTCTGGCCCACAAACCTTGGTACGCTTGTTTTCAAGGAAACAATAAAATTATAATTTAGAGCTGAACTGTTAATCTTTTCCATAGCTTAGACGTCTGAATCAGGATTCTCCATCCACTGCAGACCAATCATTTAGGATTAACAAAGTGGGTGAAAGGTGTGGGGGAGAACATATTTTTTTAATGGAAGAAAATAAATCTTTTGAAAGAGAGAATGAAGCTTAGACTTTTGAAAAATTCAATGGCTGGTGATAACACATGCCTCATTCCCAACAAAATAATTGTAAAAACAATCAGCTAGGAGACAAAAATTCCTCTGGGCCTCCTTGATTTCAAGGGATTTAATTTTACATCCTATCTCTACAACACTGCCATTTCCAGGGTTTGGGATAGTCAAAGCCCTCAAGGATACCCACTCCTGCTTGTTGAATCTGTGGCATAGCACAAGACAGAAGTTAAAATTCATGAGGCCAAAAAAATTATTAGGGAAAAATGACTGAAATCTGTCATTTGAGGCAGTCAGCTGGGAATGAAAAGACCTCAGTTTTGATTCCTGCTTTCAGACTTATACATAATTTACAATAAATATACAGGAAGACTACAAGTATTTAATTCTACGTGACATAAAACCTTTCATTGCTAACTTACTTCTACCACTAGCACCCACACTTTTGAATGCAGATGAAAGTCTTCAAAACAGATAGCTGAAATGTTGATGGATCTGATTGTCAAAATCCAATCCCCAGCACGAGCCAAATGCAAATGCCCAGGAAAGTGCAGAAGAGCTGAGCCAGCACAGATGATGCTTCTCTGTGTACTCTTCCAGGCCTCAACTGTTCTTACTCAGTGATAGGGTACAGTTTGTATGTCTTTATTAATCTGAAAATAGCTCCCAAAATTCAAAGCAGTTTTGTTTAGGTACCTAAATCCTTCTGTAACCCTTTTCCTAGCTACCCAGCTTGGTCCATCTGTATTACCCAGTTAGTGCATGAGAACACTGTTCTTTTTGGTAAGAATTGTCACTAGATCTTATAAGAATCACTCTGATTCTTATGAGATGCTTTGGAGTACTCCAGGGGTGAGCCTTAGGATGTTCTGCTTTGGGCGAAAGCAGGCTGGAGCTGTGCATGGGAAGACTAGAGATGCAGTGTGGGTGCACGTAGTGATTTGCACATCCACAGCACAGGAAACATGAACATCATTGTTGGGAAAGATGGTGTGGACATGTCCTTCCTTCTGTGCACCACTCCAAATGCATGTGCACCTACAGGGTCTAGTCATATACACCTCTTTAAAACCCCAACCTGTAAAATCCATTTTGTCTCTATAATCCCCGCAGTGACCTTCTAACAGTGGAATTACAGAAGGCTAGGAAAAAAAGAAGTGTAATGAATCACTGTAAGAGCTATACTTGCAGAAAAGCCTAAGCAAGTTTAAAAAAAGAAAAGAATGTAATTAATCAGAAGATTAGTTTCAATTAAAATTTGAATCTTAGACTACAGAGAGAGAAAGTGTTCTGGGAAGGGCATTTTAGAGCTATGTGAAGACTAAGTCATCTGCAGGTTCAGACAATCCATGAGTAACTTGAATTATCTTATTTTAGACAAGGCTAGAAAAACTTAAATACTTCTAGTGTTTAGGTGGATCAGGAAATATTAAGAGTCTGTTCACTTTAGTGGCCACTCTAGTTAAATGCTGATCACAGTAAACAAGTGCTCTAGTTAGTGGGGGTAGAAATAAGCATGTGGTTGTGGGCTGAGTCGTAAAAATGAGTTAATGGGAACTTATTTTACCTTCAGCTGAGCTAGTGTTACTCACTGGGCACCAACCCCAGCATAAATTAAATACAGCTATCTCAAACTTCCCTCGGGATAATAAGATATAGTATTCATAAAACATCACATTAGTAGCATTTATCTTCTGATATGCTTTCAAAAGGATCTGATATAACTCAGTCCTGTTGTCCCTTGGCATTTGCAATAGGTTATGTTAATAGAATAAATCGAACCAACATTTCAGTTCTCATACAAACATTTGTCAGCAACTATGTAACATGTTCCAAAAACTTTTCTCTTTCAGAGGCTTTTATTTTTTCAATCTTCCTCCTTAATACTCCAATTGGAATGAATACACTACTTAAAAACAGTGCTTTCCCATCAGAAAAGAGATAATTGCAATCCCTCAGTATTTCATATAATTAAGTCATAAGCAGTGATTTGTCAGCATAGTAGCCTGCACAACCTGTTCTTCAGTGTTTTTTTCTTGACAGTTATTTTGAGGTCATAAGCACAATGTGGCTTATGACTAGCAGACATTCACAGACAAGCAAATTTTGTCAATTACGCTTTCTAAAGAATCAACTTCTAAAGACCCATAGTGACATTTCAATTTACCATCAGGCTATATTTAACAAACTAAGTCTCATGAGGTGAGCAGGGGCACATCAGCCAGGCAATTATAGAACTGAAGAAATGCTACATAAGTCAGTAACTAAGGGTTGTGGTTTTAGCAAATTATGAAAAATTGAGCGTAAGTAAGAAAAGTAGGAGTACTTAATTTTACACTTTGAAAAACAGAGAAAAAGCCCCAAACCATAATGTTTTGAAATGGAGACACACAAAAATCTCCAGGGCAATGATCTAGCTTGAGTTAGCTGTTCTGAGGAAGTCAACAAAATGCAATGTGTTTTGCTAACAAGCCTCAGAATAATTATTTAAGTAACTTGCAGCTAATACCTGAAAAATTGTATATAACCTAGGGAAGCATTTTTATGGAGTAATTAACATGAAAAGGTGTATTTCTCTTGATTCTCTTCCATGTTTATTTTTGCTTTTCTTATGCTCCAATTGCAGCAAAGGCTTTGTCTCTGTAGTTTGGGGGAAAAGTGTAGTGCTGTGCAGTGCAGCTGTGTTGAAATGATGCTCTTTACATTGAGTAGGAAGAGAGACAGATCCTGGAAGCAAACCCAGCTTTTCCTGCAAAGTGCTGCAAACCACAGAAAAATGTGTACGGGGTCTTCTGTTGCTTTCTGACCTCTGTTCTCCACAGAGAGGTACAAGAAACTTGCACACATCCTGAAATAAACTAGTCAAAGGCCTTTATGGACTGTAGTCTTTAACGAGTAAGGAGGGCTGTAGGTCTGAAATACTACCATGAGCTCTCAGTAGTGTCATAGATTGCATGTATGTATAAAAATAAAAGCTATTAAGTGGGCCAGCCAGAGCTAGTGGGTTCTGAACATGTTAACCATATGAGAGGCTCATCCTACATGCACAACTAGGCAAGTTCATCTTTGCCAGAATAATATCTTTTGCTACACTAACAGTTATGCAGGAGTAAATCCACATAGCCTTTATAGCTGGGCATAATAATTTCTTTTCATGCCTTTGTCTACTGTCCCTGCTCTCACAGCACCCTAAGAGCAATGATTCAAGTGCAAGTATATGCTGCTGAGAATGCACAACAGATCCCAGGTTACCCAAACAGACTATGCACTGTTGCAGAGGTCCTGGTATAAAGTCTATCTGCAAATAAAAACAGTGCTCTTTCTGCAAATGTCAGTGTCTTCCACCTATTCCAACATGCACATTCCTGTCAGCACTTGTCCTATAAATATAGTATGTCTTACGAGCTTAATTCACTACGGAGCATATTGGCATGTGCAGTCCAGGGATCTCTTCTTCACAGATTCACCTCCAGAATCAATGACTCCAAGTTCAAACAACCATGAATTAATAACAGGTTTAGGTGGATTTTTGGTTTCACACACCTTTTAGGAAGCTGGTTTAAAAAGACAGTGTGAAAACAGCAGCATATTTTGAAATTTTAAAAGTATTTGATGAAATTATACAAATCCAATAATTTCAACAAATCCATCAGTCCAAAGATCAAGTTTGACAGATGCTTTACACTGGTGCTTTCAACAGCGATCTCTTTATTCAGGTTAACTGCAGCTGTACAATGCAATTTCCATCTGTAACTCTGGAAAGGAATGTTCAAGGGCAGTACTTTGAATATGGTACTGAAATAACTCCCACTTGACTTACAGTTATTACTCTTGATTCACCTTTTCATGATGGCTATCCACAAGTCTGTTGCTTAAGTTTATAGTCTAAGCCACACCGGTTGCCTTCAGCCGTGAATCGGGACTCTGATCCTGGCTTGCTTCTGTCATGCTGGTGCCGCGCATAGATCCCAAACAAGCCACCTGGCTGTTAAGCCATCATCTCTGATGCTATGTTCTAATATGAGACAGTGATACTATGTAAAATTATTCTTTAACTTTATGTATTCAACTGTCACTATAACCCTATTTTTCACTCTCATTGCATTCATAAGCCCATATACAAGATGGGATGTATTTTTCAGCAAATCAGTCAAGGCTTTCCGTTTGCCAGCTTCCCTTATCTTCTGAAACAGCCCATGGTAATTCAGACTAGGCCTTATCTGGAAAATACATATCCAATCATTTACAGAGAGATGACTTATCTGGCTTTTAGGTCTTCAACTTATTACTGTTCTCCCACAGCTACTTTCCTGCAACTTGTTCTCATCAGAGAAATTTTAGCTCTGAATTTATTGTTCTAGTCCATGCTGTTCTTCCAAGCTTACAGAAATAACTCAGGATAGGTCTGACTCCATCCTATCCCCTCCACTGTTTTGGCTGTGTTCCAGCTCAGTGTAGTGGGGTGAAGCAGCAAGTTACAGAGACTTGTCTGGGGATTCCTTTCTCTACACTACGTTTTGTTTTTCTGTTGTCATTTTCCAAGTAATTTGGGAGACATTCACAGAAGAATTTTGATGAAATTTTCTTCTTTTCTAAGAAACTAAAAAGGTCATCTACACAACACATCTTTCTAAGACATGTCAGTTTTTGACTAAGGTAGAAAAGCATTCAAATTCTTATTACCTTTACAGGATACAAGGGCTTTGAATGAATGAAGGAATGAGTCATAAGAACAAGACTATTATAATGTGAAATGCTTTTTCGACAAACTGATGTGAGCTGTAGAAACACTTGCCTTTGAATATTTTCAACCTCATAATTTTTCCAGTTGACCTGCTAAATATTTTGCAGAAGTAAATAATTATGGAAGCATAACCCACAAATCTGAAGCCTGACAACACTTCTTTTTCCCAAGAGAACCTATTCAAAAAGCTCTCTAAGTGCATTTCAGTATGGAGTTTAGAGACATTGAAGATAGAAAGCAAATAGGTTCTGAAATTCTACATCTTCTTGATGTCAATTTTATTTCCAGTACCCAATTTCTCACCAAACTCAGATAGGAAAGCATTCAGATCTGAAAAAGTCAGAATCCAGCTTTGATTATAAGACAAGAGTACTGGTCAAGCAAAAATAGAACTCAAATGCAGTCAACAGTAGGCATAAGAAAGCATATAAAAAGATATCTGATTTACAATCCAAGCTATGGCAGGTCAAATCATGTGTTTTCTTTTTAAAACGTTGTTGTTCTAGAATTTCAATATATCTGCTAATGGATACTCCAAATCACAAAACAAATATCACAAATTAAAATTCATTTTTGTTATCACTGCTTGTGATAGTTATCCTTGCCATTAATTTCATGTTAGTATAGAATTTCCATGAACAAGTTAAGTATTATTTGAGTGTATGGTCTGAAGACTTACAATCCATTTTTGCAACTCTGCTTTTACATTGGACCAAACTAAAAGTTAGCTTAACAGGGATTTGTTGAACAAATTTTCAAATTAAGACTACAAACAATACAAATTAAGTTAACATTGTACAAGATTAATGATAGACTACAGTTCAGAGACATTTGTTACAGAAACTGAGTTGATGCAAAAGATAAAAGGCAAGATCTGGGGTAAATATTCTGAACTGTATTCCAGAACACTTTTATCCCTATAGGTTAATTGTGTTTGAGATATTTACTGAAATGTAATTTCTACTGTCAGCAGACCACCATACCCAGCTTCATATAAACCCATCACTATGTGTGCAGTTAAATATAAAAATTCATGTCAAAATATTTGTATGTATAATTTCTGTTTCAATGCAGCTTAAACTTTTTTCTGACATGCGAAGGGATATAGTGACATGCCATTTTCTTATCTGCTGTACTATTGTAGTAATTTGCTCACAGACAGCACAAATATATTTATTAAAAAGGTTTTTTAAGTTGAAAACAAAAGCCAAGATGAAACATGTCTAAACAGCCTTCTTTCAGTGCTAAGAGCGTGGATTTTTTTTCTTAAGCTTACTTCAACAGTACAGTTTCCTGCAGCAGTTTAAAATATGGATGAAAAATAATAGTTGCGTACATTTTGCAGCCACTGCTAAGCCTAGTGTCCTATTTTCACATACTGCTTCCATCCCACTGTCTGCTGAGAGTGCATGAGCTGGAGGTAAATATGCATCTTGGTGAAGGTCAACAAGGTTGGTGCTGTGGTTAGTCTGCTGGTGACTACAGAGGCTTAGCTGTTGCTTCCCCACCTCTTGACTCACCACTTGCCTCCAGCCTTCTAGTTACATCTATTCATTATTTTAACAGAGTCTCTGATCTACAGATCCCAACATTTTATTCCGTAACAATTTTTGGTCCAAATCTTCAATACTCATGATGATATCCATCTGGATAAGCTATGCATTACAATGCATCTTTCCTCCATTCTTCCACAGAGACCTTTTGTCTTTATCTTGAAGGATTCTTCATGATTGACTGGAGATGTTACTTCTGCCCTAAATTTCCAAGACAGTAAATGAACAACAGATATGTTCATTTACTGTCTTGCTCCTCCATTTGCCGTTCTCTGCCTCCTCTCTCCTCTTTGGAAGACTTTCACCTTATTCCAACCACAGACTTTTAGGTGAATGATATATGACTGCCTTACATGTCGGTTTATTGTTGCTTCATCTTCAAAAAACAAAATACCGTGCATGAAAAAATCTGTTTTCATTTGACAGAAAAGTTGAAAGAGAAGCAGAAACTAAATAAAATAAATATAAGCATAAAATCAGTGATGCTTACTTGTTTCAAATGACTGATATTTCCAAAGAAAAAAAATCATTGGAACTGGAGTACTACCTCATCAATACCTCTCATCCATGTACCCAGAATCCCAGTGCCTGCCTTTCCTTCACCTGAAATGTTGTGAGGAACTTGATGGTCTGGTAGTGTTTTTCTCATTCTCAAGGATGTGCCTGCAAATTTCCCAAGAAATCATCTAATGACCAAGCATTTTACAAATGCCTGCTGAAACAGTATCGCTGTTACTAGTGAAATAATACCTTTTGGAGACACAGGATGACCAGGTATATCAACCCAGCCTCTCTGAAGCAGTTTAATTCACATTTTGTAACTGAGCACTAGCTTCTGCCTTTACTGCAATTAGCTTTAATACATCTTTATAATGATGGATGACCCTGCATATATGTGGCTATTTACAAATTACATAAATACTGTTAGAGAAAAATTATATCTGAGAGCTTGAGAGAGGCACAGCTGCTCAGTTCCACATCCCTGGGCCCAACCAGCAGTGAGGAGACACATTCCCAGCAGGCCGATGTACAGAGAGCACGTGTTCACCAGATCCCTCCCAATACACAGATCCAGCCACACAAATCACACAGACACCTAGAGGACTCATATGGACACGGAGTGTACTGAGGGCTTCATCCTGTTCCCCTCTCCTTTCCTAACATCCCATGATAAATCCTATTCCATCCCAAAATGCTTTTCCCCTGCATCCACAATGTACCCCCCACTCCTGGCCAGCAACCCACCCCTCACTTCGAAATGTGATCTGCTGCAAATTCTGTGATGCTATACAATACTTGTTACCTTGCTCAGCCAGAGGTTGGTCCATCCTCCTTGGCCCAAAGGCTGAGAGAAAACATAGGTTTAATGACACAACACACAAGCATTCTGATCTCAGGCCAGTGGTGCCTCTTGAACAAATCTCTCAATTGTTATCAAAGGACATGTCAAAATGGATCACTGTGTCCCTTGATGTCTTAGTGCTTCCTTTTTCTGCTCATAAACTTTTATACATCACAAAAAGAGGTAAAGATCAAGAAACCTGGAAGGTTTAAAGAGGGACAGAGTATTACTACTACCAGAAGCGCTATCCAGACTAAGGGAAAGTATCTGAAACAAAATTAAACCACGTGATTCATAATGCATTATGTAAGTACAAAAGATAAATTGGAGACAGGAGGTTGAATAAACATGCAGATTCTCTCTAAATATGGAGTTTTGCACCTTCCTTCCTAGGCTATCTAGAATTGGCATCTCTTTGGAGAAGAATACAGAACAGATGTGATGCCGTGTGGCTATACATACATTAATGTTGTGTGGAAGCAGAAAAATACAACTTCATTTCTAAAATTTCCTAATGAGTTAATCAGTGAACCAAGTTAGGGAAATCTGTCTTCAAAATAGAACTGAAAAAAAGCATACTGTTTTAAAAAATTGAAATCTAGGGCAAAGTGCTAGCTTTTATTTTATTTCTTTTTTTTATTTAATATAATTACCTTTTTTTGTGAGTGTCTCTCCTATTTGATTATATTTTTACAGCATTCTGAATTCCTGGCATACTGTGGAGTTCTCCGTGTTTGCAAACAGATGTGTACCCATACTGACCCAGAAATGCTGGCGTAAGTCTGTCCTGCCTCAGGCTGTTCAGCTTAGTGCTGTTTCTCTCCATGTCATTACATGTTTCGACCAGTCACATGTTTCACTCTTTTCACCTTGTAGTCCAAGATGATATGGAAAGCAAACTTTAAAGACGTGTTTTTGAAGCAGAGTTTTTTCTTGTCTCACACTTCCTATCAACTCACATCCTACTCTAATATTCAGAAAAACCCAAATCTCCTCCTAGATTATTTACAGTCAGTATTAGTCCCCTGTGTAACTAAGACAAAGGAGCTATTTTTAATACTTCCAAGAAAAGTATTTCTGAACACAAGAAAATCACTTACGGTTAAACTGGAACTTGAATAGCTTATGGATAAATCTTTTCTGACATCTGTTTCATTAGAAACTTAAGCAGTCATTCAAAACCAGCCACATCTTTGTACAAAAGATTGTTTTTGCAGCAGGTTTTCTTGTGAATCATGATTAAAATTCTTCTCTGTTGTCTATATCATACACAGAATTTTGTAGCATGCACCCACATACAGCATTTCTTAGAAAGATGAGCCTATGGAGAGGACAGAGTTGCCATAGCAACATTTTTGTATTCTGAAATGCTATCATACTACATTTTTTTCATCTTAAGCTTTTGTAGACTGCAAATGCCATCTTTCCTCATTCAAGCTGTCAGTTAATCTCTCAAGATTCATTCAGGATTACTTTCATTTTGTGATTAAATCCCTCAACATTAAATTATGGGCTGTTGTACTGCTATTGTAAGAGAATTTGTGGTTAACTGAAAAATAATGCAAGTCTTTGTAGGCAAAGAAAGAAAAAGTTACAGTTTATACAATATACATGACAGACTGATCAAAGAGATACATCTACACGGATGCTAGAGGATACAATTGTATTGTAGTGACACATACATATTCTGCCAGGCAAACCCATTAATAGTCTTTGGTTTTATTTAAATCAGCTATCCAAATTCACAGTAGAAGAGAAAAGGTGGTTTGCCTGATTCACACATGAGGATAGCATAGAATCATAGAATAGCCTGGGTTGCAAGGGACCTTACAGGTCATCTAGTTCCACCCCTCTGGTGTGGTGAGGGACACTTTCCATTAGACCAGGTTGCTCAGAGCCCCACCCAGTCTGGTGCTGAACAATTCCAGGAATGAGACATCCACAGTTTTTCTGGGAAAACTGTTCAGTGCCTCACAGTAACAAATTTCTTTTTTATATCTATTCTTCTTAATATCCTAAACTTATTTTCTTTCGGTTTAAGGGCATTCCCTCTTGTCCCATTACTGCGTGCCTTTGAAAAAGCCCCTCTCCAACTTTCCTGTATGTGCCCTTTAGGTACTGGAAGACTGCTATGTGTCCCCAGAGATTCCTCTTCTCCAGATTGAACAACCCCACCTCTCTCAGCCTTTCCTTATAGGAGAGGTGCTTCATCCCTCTGATCATCTTCATGGCCCTCCTCTGAACTCACGCCAACAGTTCCATGTCCTTCTTCTGTTGTGAGCCGCAGACCTGGACAGAGCACTACAGGTGGGGCCTCACCAGAGCAGAGGGTGAGAATCTCCTCCCTCGACCTGCTGATCACAAACCTTTTGGCACAGCCCAGGATACAGATATGATTCTGGGTTACAAGTGCACATTGCCAGGTGATGATGAGCTTCTCAGCCACCAGCACTCCCAAGTCCTTCTTCTCAGAGTGGCTGTCAATCCACTCTCTGTCCAGCCTGTATTTGTGTTTGGGATTGCCCTGATGCAGGTGCAGCACCTTGCATTTGGCTTTATTGAAAATCAGAAGTTTCTTACAGGCCCATCTCTGAAGCCTGTCAAAGTCCCTCTGGACGGCATGCCATCCCTCCAGTGTCAACCATATACACATTTGTATTGGTTTGGTTTTTTTTTTAAAGGTTTAAATTTTTCTGATTCTTCATTTGACTCTAGTTCATATTTTCAACTTTTCTGCCAGTCATTAATGTCTAGAACTTAAATTTTTAAATGACAGCTGATAGTCTGGCTATTGCAAAATAAAGCTTCTGTTTTAAGAAGTCTTTCTCACTGTGTAGTGAAAGATGTGTTGAGAATATCTGACTGGCGACCAGTTATTTTCACTGTTGTAACTTGACAGTTCAAGTAGGTAGCAGAGACTGTATGCAGGAGATGCTTCTGAAAACTTGCAGTAAAGGGAAAATTAAGTAGGGTTAAATAAATATTCTCTTCAAGAAATCCCTGGACATGATCATCCCTGAAGTCTTTACAAATTTCAAACCACAAATATTTTTTTTTTTGGTACTACTTCATAAATATGTATTACATCAACTAACATGAAAGATATTCAGGAAATATATTCAACAGCCTTCTGACAGTGGAAAGCAGATATTTCTCTAGACACATCAATGGACAGAGTAGACATATCTATGAAAAATGACCAGCAATTGTCGTCTAGTCTATTCAAAATGCAAAAAGCTCTAACTAGTAGCTGAAGGCAGAGCATAATAACAACACCTCATGAAGGAGAAAAGATCATACCTCGGCTTGCACACCATGCTTACTGTAGTATGTCAAGCAAATACTGTGACAATTTGTTGGTCAATCGTAATAAAGTTTAACCCCATTGTTTCAAACCAGAGTCTCCATTTAAATAATAAAATTACTTTCTAGGTTAATCTTAAATATGCTTCTGATTTAGCTTGCTTATTTGTTTCTACATAATCTATTATCAGCAAAGGCTGGAAAATGATATTTTTTTTGTCTAGGAAGGTTTGAAATTTATCAGCTGAAAGACCCCTGTGTTCCAACGGTAGAGGGTTGCTGTTGCAAGTGCTCTTTTGTTAATACCTGTACACAACAGGCAACCTCTGCTACATCACTAACAAATTGCTATTATCCCAATCTAGACAGAAATTTTGCAAGGAGGTTCAGAGTTTAGGAAGGTGGTTAAGACGACTACTGAATATGATACAAATGTCTTGGCAAAAAGACAGATTCCTTCTGAATTTTCTTTTCTGAATTCCTCCCTTCTTGGGGGTATCCAATAAGAATTAATTTTTTGTTAATAATGTTGCATAACGCTTTTGCTCAATGCCTTTTTTTTACTACTGAGAGCAGTGCTGTTAGTCTTTTCTTGCTTACTGTATTTCTATTTAAAAAATACAGCTCATCTATATGCATTTATATTGATAGACATTGTCTTGATAACAGGGAATGGTTTCCCCCAAATCAATGGTGACAGATTTCTGTAATCTAGATTCGTATGCCTATCTATAAAGCCCAAAATTTAGTAAAGAATTGCTACTTTGCACTGAGTATCTAATGCAGAATTATCAAAAATGTAAACATGCAAATACTTCTTTGCAGAAGGAAAAATAACAATTCTACCAAGTAAGAAATAAGCTTCAAACTTTCCATCACAACCAATATGAATAATTTTTTTGAAAATATTTTAGAAGATATTTTATGTAATTGTTGGACAGTCTGGTGAAAGCAAAAGTCTCTGAAATTTTTAACTTAAAGACTATTTCTTCACTTTTTCAAGCTTTATTTTGTACTAGTTTGTTGCTTTTGCCTTTTTTTCTAGCTGTGAAGTTGCTCTGAAAATCAAAAAGAAAAGCAAATATAAAGATATGTAAGGGAAGTGCTCCAGAAGGGCAATAAACACACACATACACACAAAAGAGAGAAAGATAAAAATGGTTGTAAAAAACAGAGTCTCAGAACTATGTATGCATAATGTCAGTACATTGGGAAAATAAAAAGGGAAGCCATAACCACGACATATATAGCACAGCTTAAAAACTGCACACTAAATACTTGTTTTCTTCCCATATGGCATGTCTGCAGTCACCAGATGAAATCCCAGTTGATAACTCTGCAGGCTTATTGCATAACAGGAACTGATTTGTTGATGAAAGCCAAAAAAAGATTAAATAGAGATTTTCAGGGTCAACCCACTTTACATCCATTCAGATTTGTTGTAATTTCAAATGCTTTCTTTGCAGATCTACAGCAAATAGCTATGGCTAAGCTTTAAACATGGTAAGGAATTAGACAAGTCAATATCCTCCTATATCCAGGTTTTTACATGAAGTACTCTCATACTTCCACTGAAATTGCAGATTCAAGAACTGTAGTTTTGTAGACAGTAGGTGAGTTTAAACAATTGAAAAGGAGATTTTTGTTATGAACATCCAACTCCCTGGCTAGCAATGTATATGAAATACCTTTTGCTCTAAAAGGAAACAATCATATTTTTTTGAAAAGACTTGCAATAGATTAAATACATATGTGTTCCTGATTCTAGTTCTGAAATACATGAAAGAACGTTTGACTGTCTTAAAGGTAAAAACTTGTATCTCTATAAACAAACCATGGAACTGTAGTTGTTGATGTAGTCTATGCAAAAGTGGTTATCTGCTTTTGCATGTGAAGTTGGGCAAAAATGCTTCTTAGTGAGTCATATAGCCTACAAAACCTTCTGTTTCAAAGCAACTGAAAGTAACTAGGTTTTTATGAATAGTTTCAGCTGTAAAAAAGCTACAGACAGTCTTGGTAAATGTTGAAGTTGTTCATATGATCATCTTGTTTTTTGTGAGCTGATTCACATAAAGATGACAAATGACTGATAGTACAACACTCTTAAATATATACATACAAAATACAAATATATATTATATATGGTATCTTTATACATACATATATATATATATGTATAAAAAAAAAGTTTTTCAAGGTTAGAGTTCTGACCATATATACATATGACACATCTATATATCACATGTATATACAAATGAAGCGTCACAAACTGTTAAACGTTCTAAATGCCATATGCATATATATTCAAAACTCTAATTTTGAGAGCGTATTCAAAGATATTTCTGGGCTTACTATCCCAATTTTTATAGGGGTCAGTAGGAAAGTATCTTTTCAATAGGAAAAGATCAGTTGTCCCACATGCATTATACACTTCAACCTCAATGTACAAGAAATTACTGATTCAGACCTTACAAAGACTGCAGATTCTGGCTTTTGCTATGTCTGTAAGATGCTGCAAAGTGGTTGTTCAAATGCCCGTGGGAATTTGAACACTGTCTGAAGCTACTCACAACCATTCTTTTAGAAGGTCTTTTAGAAAAACAAATCTAAACGGTTCTGACCTGGACTATATCCAGGCAAGCACCTGAAAGGAAAGAAGATATATTAGGATTTTGTCTCTTGAGATATGCTCTGGAAACAGTGTCTGAAATCCTGACCTGAAGACAGGCCCTATGTTTCATAGGTATTCCACCTGATCAACATGGTCTTCATAGCCTCCTCCCAATTGTTAAATGAAAGGCTTTCACTAAAAAATTTACCCTGCAAATATAAAATACTAAGCAGTTGCCCAAGGAAGTTTCAATTAATCTATCAGTAGTTTCAGTAAAGCAGTTTCCAGACACACATTAGAAATCACTGGAATGGCCCATTGTAACACTTCGATGCATGTATTTGCATTTACTGTAGAAAGGGGATGACACTCTTAGAAGGTCGTCCTAAGTTTTTATTTTATTAATATATCTACATACATTAGATAACTAATTTTGAGGATGGGAGACTTAGATAGATAGATAAATAGATACATAAATAGATAGACAGATAGATAGATAGATGGACAGATAATGATTGCATCGTGTCTCCTTCATACTATTCGAATCACGGTCTTCACAAGCTTTCAATTTCAGCTACGAGAGCAATTTGTGGTAAAAGTAGGCTATTGTCCTTTCATATCAGCTACTGCAGGGAGGTCATAAGACAGAGCTATCTTATTGGTGTAAGGATTTTGCATTTTGCTCCTGTATCCAGCATCTAAATGTACAGTACTCTTTATCAATCTCTGAAAATTAACCAAATTTTAGGTATCTCTGGTGATGTTTACAAACCACTCAGCAGGGATGAAAACCATAGGGTTATTGAACTTCCTTGTTTTGTTCAAAGAGCAGTAATAAAATGAAAGTTTAGAAATACATCACCCAGAAGAGCCATCAGAACATGTCCTTATTGAAAATTGGAAGAGTTCATTAAAAAAAAAAATCTATTTTCCATTCTCAGTCTTTCATTTTGCTTTCAAGATTCCTTTTCTTCTCAGATAATTTTTAATGCTCCAAAATATTACATGTGGGAGAAAAAACTACCATCTATGTGAAGACATTAAACCTTTACAGCTTTAATACTGAAAATAATTCTCATGGTCCAGCTTACATTTTATAGCATTCATTTTCTTAACAAGTATTTTTATGTCAAGGCTCCCCTGCACTGGCGGGTGAGCTGTACACTTCACAGTGAAAACAGGCAGACGACATTTTTCCTCCTTGCTTTCTACAGTCATTGCAGATGCAGAATTTAAACCATGTAATATCTTTTTTTTTACACATAGATTCATAGAATCATTTAGATTGGAAAAGACCTCTAGGATCATTGAGTCCAACCATTAACCCAGCACTATTTCCCCTCTAAAATCACAACTCCAAGTGTCACCACATGTCTTTTGAACATGTCCAGGGGTGTGACTCCACTTTTTCCCTGGTCAGCTTATTCCAAAGCTTAGCCACCCTTTCAGTGGAGAAATACTTCCAGATGTTCAACTTCAACCTCCTCTGGTGCAGCTTGAGGCCATTGCCTCTTGTCCTGTCACTGGTTGCCTGGGAAAAAAGGTTGACCCCCCCGGCTGCACGCTCCTTTCAGGCAGTTGTGGAGAGTGATAAGATCACCCCTGAGCCTCCTCTTCTCCGAGCTAAACAACCCCAGCTTCCTCAAACACTCCACAGGACTTGTGCTCCAGACCCTTCACCAGCTCCATTGCCCTTCTCTGGACACGCTCCAGCACCTCAATGTCTTTCTTGAATTGAAGGACCCAGAACTGAACACAACACCTGAGGTGTGACCTCACCAGTGTTGAGTACGGGGGGACAGTCCCTGCCCTGGTCCTGCTGCCCTCACTATTGCTGATACAGGCCAGGATGCCATTAGCCTACGTGTACGCTCCTAGAAAAAAATCCATGAACCCATACTCGAATCCAAGAAAATCCTTGGAACACAGCTATTGTGAAACCTCTTATATGCCAAATCACTTTAAAACAATTTTCTGTTCTGTGTTTATTTTTAAACATCCTCTCCAGATTTTTATCAATCAAGACCAATAAATCTTGTCTCATTGCAAAGCAGAATTAAATTTTGACCCACTACAGCCTGGGAGCAGAAGAGAACTCCAAATGGAAATAACAGAGGTCAGAGCACCAGTTTTGAAGACCCTATGGGAATTAGAGTAGACAAAAAAGAATAACCTTCTATGAGAGCTCTGAGTATCTGTCTTCAAAATAACTCAAATCACTTACAGGAGCCATGTGGAGAAATTCTAGAGACCTCAGCTATTCAGAAACAGCTAGTCAACTGCTCAATACGAGAACAAAGTGACTGATATCTTCTATCATGCATTGAAGAAAGTACTCTTACATACCTGTCACTCTTCATTTTTTATATCAATGTAGAATTCAAATTAGAAATTCATATTAGAAATATTAGAGGACATTCATTCACCTGAATGATGTTATGGTACCAGCTTAATGAATATTGTTTTCTGAACATGTTTAGCTTTCTCAGGCATCTTCTATTTAGAGGTGGGGTTTTTTTGTTCTTCCTTGTTAACCAAACAGTACCACTACAAAAATAAGTAAAATTTATGATAAAATAAATATATTTTTATGGATATATATATGCACATACAAAAAATAACAGAAATGGCTGTGCTTCATTATACAAAAGTTTCATCTAGCTTAGTATGGAGAAGAATTTATTTATTGTCTTTTGTGAGGGGCTGCTTATCTAGCCTCTAGAAAGTACTGTCTAATTTAATTTTTTATTTCAATGGCAAAGGTATGAAGGTTCATTCTGAAAACAAAGAAATATTTTTGTCTGTTTTTTAAAAACTGAAAACTTTTTGCTCGGACTTAAAACTGCCATCTCAATCTATGGAGATAAGAAGAAGAATGTCAAAAGAAACATGTTTAAGTCAGATGTGAGATATGACTTAAATGGGAAATGGTGTCTTGGAAGTCATGTAAAAAAAACCCTAGCAGCTTTTCTGACTATGCAAGATTTGCATAGAAGTACTAAGCTCTGTTTCATTAGTCTGTCCCTAAAGCTTTTGTGTCCTATTATTAAACTCCAGTTCATCCCTGTATAATTTGTGGTCACTTTTCTCTCAGATCAGAAAGATTTTAAAATTATTATTTATGAAGTATTGTTTAGTCTACAGATTTTTTTAATTCCATCAATACATTTTCTAAAAAACCCTTAAGGTAAAAGAATTTTAGAAGGCCACAGTGAAGTTAATATTGTTTAGTACAGTGGACAAGAGAAAATCCTGCATGAAAAGGACAGAAAAAAATCAATGGAGTCAAAACCACTAACAAATATTATATCATGAAAAAATAAAAATGGAACTAAATAGGAAGTCTGTAAACTGTAGTCCAGCCTGGTGTTTATACTGCCATTGTGCTTTGATATGACTTCTGAAAAAGTCCTATTTCATCTCTAGCTGTTGCTCACATTGTGTTCTTTATTGGATTGTTTCTTTTTTATTTTTAGTTTGGGGCCAGGAACATTCTTACTTTTGTATGTCATCCAGGATACAGACACTATCCCTGTAGAAAATACTCCAAGACCTGGTTAGAAACAGCTACTAATGACACCATTTAGGAACTGTTTTACATGGAATATTTTCTGTATAATTCTGCATAAAATTGGATTAATCTTCTGGATTATCATTGACATTTAGGGAATTAAATCTTTTTATACCATTTAAAAACTCAAAACAAACAAACAAACAAAAAACCCCTCCAAAACGATGCCAGCTTATTAAGGGAACCTTAACTAGTCCCCCAGCACATGCACTATATCAGCGAGTTGTTTGCTGACCTGATCGATCAGATTGTGTGCATGTGTGTGTGTGTGTACATGCACACATTCTACTCCTCTGTAGAAATGTGTTTTCATGTGTTTTCATCACCTGAAATATTATTAGAAGGAATGTAATCTTAACCAACCTGGCCACTGTCGTTCTCCAAGGCATCATTTGTTTTTATGTTTCACATACACACGTCACCCAAGCATGCATGCATGCATGCTCTCAGCAAGGCAGAGTGAAACATAGTGCTGAGAGGAGTGATGCTCCAGTCAAAAGTTTAAGAGTTTGTCTAGAGATCACAGAGCTGGCTGTGATTTCCTTGTTATGGGGGTCACAGGTCAGCAGGGGAGCACATGAAGAGCAGCGCAAAGGAATTTCAGCCACTCCAAACACCGAGTCATCGTCATTGTGGGCCCAATCTAGATTTCTTAAATGCGGTTTACATTCTCCAACATTATCAGTAGATAAACCTCTTAAAATGAAGAGAACAATAATATGGGGTGTAGTTTACCTAACTGAATAATAAAAATAGGCATTCTGAAATTACATGATGAAGCAAACTAATGCAGACTAAATTTCAACTTTCTTTTGCATTAGTAGGCACTGTAATTGTCTTTTACTACAGACAGTTCTAGGACAGCAAACAAACCTCATGATGACACTCATTTTTCTATTTCAAGTGAAACTAGAACTAGAATATCTAGTTGCTCTTCCTGCAGTCTTGGCATAGCTAGCAATGCCATAGCTATTTAAATTTGGACAGATGCAATGCAAGAGGAACTGGAGACAACACCTCAGCTGACAGAGCAGCCACCACATCCATCCACTCCTTTTTGGTTAGCCTGTAACAGTAAAATTTATGTGTTGTACTCAACCGAATGTACTCAGCCAGCTGCCTGCAGGCACTTAGATAAATGTAAGTTCAGGTGCCTCCCACCTAAGCTTATACAGCAGTCAACTTTACACCAGAACTGTATGCTCCTGTTTGATGGGGTCAGCTGCCTTTGCTCTGACCAGCTGGCTCCAGAAACTGCACTGTGTAGTAAACCCCCATCTGCAAGACTTGTGGCTTTTTCTAAAGAGCAAGGAGCAAAATTTGAATTTATTTACAATGTGTTTTGTGGAATGACACACATTATGCACAGGCAGTGCACATTTCCTGTGTGGCACGATCTGGCGTGGAAGTGAAGGGAGAGGACAGGCACAGAGGCAGAAATAATAATTAAGTAGTTTTATTAAAGCTGAAGTGATAATGAATACTGGAAGTGACCAAAGTGAAATCTGGAAAAACTACATAGATTTATGGCAACTGCCCTGTAAAGCATCACGTAAATGGTTAAGGATATATGTTGGCTTTCCACTGACAGTAACTGTACTAACACATCAGAAAATGACATGTCAGAGTAAAGATGACAGAGAGATCTGATGCCTCTTTACCTTTAAAACAAGTACAATAGATAAAATAAAACAAAATTAAGTCATTCTTAAAGCAAATCAACTGCATTTCTTATTTTAGAAGAAATGTCAGGCAGTTATGTAGGTAACACATACAATCTGACAAACACTCCTTCAGAAGCAGGAAAAATCTCAACTCAGGATCTCTGCCTTTTGCCTCTCTCACCTGAGAGCTGGGCTTAAACCAGGACAGTTGCATTTAGATGTATTATGTCTATTGAAAGGAAAGAAGAATGCCCTTTACTAGATCATTCATTTCACTGTTGGTCTTGGGGTTTTCCTACCACTAACACAGTGTAATAAGCCACAGAGTAAAACACAAAACCTTCCCATATTATATCACAAGTGTTAGGTGTTAATAAATACGGATGTGTTTTAAGTGCCAAGGGTGGGGTGAGAACAGATGCTTACCAAGAGCTAACCTGTTTATATCATGGACCATGGAAAAGACTGGAAAGGGGGTGGGTTTTTCCCTGTGATACTTATATAAAAGATGCCAGTATAGTAAACTGAAAAAACAACCCCCAAAACCAAAAACCAACCCACAATCAAAACCAGAACCACAAGGAAAGAGCGTGGACCAGAATAACTTTTCTCTGGAAGATTTCTTCACCCCAAACAAAATTAATGGTCAAATTCAGAAGGAAATGAACTTTAAGTCTCAGGAAGTAAAGAGAGAAATCCACCTGTCTTTCATCTCAATATTTCATGCTAATCTACCCATATAATATGGAAAAAGAAATATAAAAAAGCAAAATTTCAGAAATGTTTCCAACTCTTTTGAGTAACTAACTCACTATCTGCACAATGCTAGCAAAGAAATGGTTTTCCTCTAGTGCCTGTTCAGCATAGAGGAAGTATGGTCCTTTGGGCCACATAAAAACCCTTTTATATTGTTCTAAATTTTTGTGCCTGTGTTTCTAAATATAAACTTGATTTCTTGAAAGTAAAATGAGCATCTACAAGGATTCTGCATCTCATGATATTCAGCAGCTCTGAAAAATCTCAGTTCCTTATCTATCCAATTGTTCTAAAGCCTCAGATATACAAGACCAAGTCTGAAGGCAGACATCCTCAGCTTTGCTTGTTTGCTATTTCTGAATGAAAGTCAACCCTTAGTTTCCATCTCCTCCTTTCACAAGAAAGCCTGATTAGGTGCTTAAAAATTTCTTATTCAGACAGGGAAAAAACCAGCATTAAAATCTTTGACAAAGAGACATATCCACAGTATGAAATACTGGAAAATGGTCCCAAGGCAACAATGCCATTCATGGTGACTTCATTGATTACTCAGTGGAATTAATAAAAACGAACAGATTCCATCCCTCTCCTTTCCTACTAGTAGTATTTGATTACATTTTTTACAAACTACTCATGTGTCCTACTTTGTAACAGAAAGGTGACTTCAAAAAAACCAAAAAAGGTACTGCTTAAATTTCCTTAGATAAACGGTCGTGTAAAAATCTAATGGCTCCAGGGATGTTTTGCTTTAAAACAGTGGTATGCAAAGAGGTAGTCTTGGTTTGTAAACAATGTTGATAAATTCACAGTTTTCATACCATGATCAACCACAAGGTCTTCTCCAGACAAGAATGCAAACCTAACACTGGCTATTTAAGGAAGGGTCACATGAAAATATCTGTGTAAAACTTAGGAATACAGACAGTCCCTGTCTCTATTTGATGCTTCAAGGGTGATCACAGTGATGCACACTGAATTATGCCACCTGCTTTATGGAATTGTTTCCTCTATTAATGTCCCCAGTTGATATTATTTAATTGCATTTTCCAAGTCTTCAGTAAATGTTTGTCCAATTAAACATATTATAATTTAATTGCAAGACAGTAGTATTTTCCCTGGATTTGCTTTCTTTTCACTTGATGTAGGAATTTTGATTAGGCATGTACTTGCCCAATCCAGTACTCAGCGCACGGCAAACCTTTCAAAAGAATGATATTCTCTTAGACATAAACAGATAGATGACTGAACTCGTGCTTCTGAGCATCTTCACAAAATGCTAAGTGAGCTGATTCATCACTGAAATACTAATGTTTGAAGACAAATATTGGTAGTTCAGTGTCCAAACAGTTTAACTCTCCCAGCTATCAAATGTCTTCAGAATACCATATAATAGATCTGCCACAGCTGAAAATTGTTTCAAGCAACATGCATTTAAGACACTTAGGTGTAAGACAAATCCATAAACAAAAAACCTATCAGAATCACTCACAGAGAAATATATAAGAAACAACCTCTACAAAAGATTAGCAAAGGAGATACTAGCATTTTATAACCTATATACTCAGTGAAAAAGCTCACTGCATAATATAGTTTTATTCTTATGAGATCAATAACTGGCTCCTCTTGGTTATATACCGTAACTGGTGATTCCTTAGCTTAAATACTGGCCTAAGCAAAATAAAAGCCCCAGGACATTTCTTTTTAGTAAGATAAAAATGTTGATTGGTTCTAAAATTTTTATTTATGTATCAGATAAAGGGTAAAATCTGACCAAAAATAAATAAATAAAAAAAAAGCTGAGAATGTACCACTACCAGAGAAAGCCAGTATCAGAAATGTGATGCATCTGAACATTTCTATCAACCCCTTGCTTGTCTGCTACAAGATTCAGGTGAACCTACATTTGGTGAAAGGAAGATTTGTTCCTGTAATTAAAGCACTGGAGTGGAAGAACAGAATCAGTGTATAGCTTTAGGCAAGACTGTGCATTTCAGTCCCTCTTGTAAAACCGGGATAGCATTTATTTTATCAAGTCTTTTTAATCAGCAACGGTTAATGCACATTTGTTTGTTGCTTAATACATTAAATGTGTTTCTAAAGTGCCATTACTACAGAGGTTCATAAAATGTAATGGTAGCTTCTCTGAAAGGCCCCAAACTCATCCTGACAACAAATGCAAAGGGAGGGCTTCCTTTTTTGTGCAGTCATTATGGTTAATTACAGTATAGCCTGCATTGCTAAAGAGCCATTTCCACTGAATAGCAATTCTACCAGGAGGAAAACACACAGTATTTTATAAACATGCTGATGATGCCACCTGCTTAACTATTAAACCTCAAGTGCCGGCTTTTGTTCCGCAAGCCTATGGATGCACAGAGACCTTCCTCTGGGGCAAAGCACCGGTGTGTGATGTGACTGATTTTGTCTGACTGGAGGGTAAACAGGATATGCCCAAAGGGTAAATCTTGGTCAAGTGCATTTCCATTTCATTAAAGATATATGTTGAACTGATCCAAATTGTTTCAATACTCTGGAATCTATCTCTCTGATATTTTCACAAATTGAAACGTTTCAGATTGCTGGTAAACTCTGGATTAAAAGGTCAGAATATTAAGGAGTTTCATGATCTGGAAATAACAGGTTTTGACATGCTGTTCTAACAAAGCTACAATTCTCTTCTTCCACCATGATTCATGTAATTCCATTCTGTCCTATTTCCCAGAACTGGAGGTAAACAAAAACACATTAGAATGATACTTTCAGAGAGCAGGATGCTTTCAGCAGCATTAGCATCAAGATTTCATGCAGTTCAACCTTCTGAACCACGCATTTTTTTTCTGACACTTTGGTGTGGCGTTTTTTTTAAATCTTGTTGATCCTGAAGAGATGTCTTCTCCTTTCCTTTTTTATCACAAACCAAGATTCTTCAGGGTATGAGAACTGAGGTTCTCAGTTCTCTAATTACAGCTGAGCTGAATACAGTTCAGTTGCTTCACAGTTTTTTAAGCATTTCTGGTTTTGTTCTCTTTATTGAGAAACATAGACATCTATGAAAAGAATAATAGTGGAAGAAAATAAAGTAGAGCGTTCAAATCTTAGCAAGATGCAAGTCAATTGAAATATGCCAGAACTTGGGAAAACTATACATCATTCTACATTTATCAATTTAAAAATACCTGAAATTCATTTTATGTTTAATCAGCTTCACTTTCCATTCTTCTTGCATCCATTATATACTTAAGGAAAATGGCACTGTTTTCTTGAATTCATAATTTCTTGAAAATATTAACCTTGACACCCAACTTTCTTTCTTGTTTTGATCAGTTCATCAGGTTTCAGAATACATTTTTGAATAATTTAACATGCAAAGATCACATTAAGAAAAAAAAAACAACAAACCATAAACAAAACCAAAACACTGCAACTCTCACCTAACGATAAGAAAGCATAAGGACAAGGTTTCTTTACTCTGTAGTGGATATGAGATTTCCATCATGTCTTTTATCTGCCATCCAGTCTGCCAAATCTTTCAGGAATTTAACGTATGACTTTCTTGAGTAAAAAGAAGCAGCCGAGACAAGCACATGCTTTAATATTAGCAGTGTTGTTATATTTTTTATATTCAGATTGTGTTTCATTTGCTATATAATAGGCTGAAGACATTAACTACAAAGGCAGAATTTCTGCTGTACCTGGATCATAAAACTTAAAGCAACACTAAATATGTAGTTGGTAAGCTTGACTGAAAGTACGTATTTTCTTTTTCATTAATATACAAAAGACACTCAGTATCAAATAAATTCCTTCAATATTAAGTGATGGAAGGCATTGCAGAACTTATTTGCCTGTCCATATGCAGTAGTAGAGATAAAGGGAAGATTTAGTTATTTATCTGCCATTCCTATTCTCACTTTCACAATTGTGTCTGGCCAGAAGGATCCACAGCAGCTCAGACCGAAGTGCACCCCTGCCAGCACAGTCTCCAGCACTGGGCAAGGGCAGATGATGATCAGCAGCCAAATATGACACTGCCCCTGAATACACTCACATTTGCCAGTGATCCCCAGCCCAGGGATGCTGTGAGCTACAGATAATGTCTTTGTGTGCAACAGCTCTGGCTACAGTTTTACTCTCTGTGTAGGATCCTCTTTATAAATGTGGGAAATTGTGTTAATCTAATGGATCTATGCACATCAATAGACTGAAATATCAAGAATGGATCATGTCTCCAGTATAAGGTAGGTAAGGGAGGGGGAAAAATAAAAAGCATTCCTGCTTTTCAGGTTTGAATTTAATTGTCATTAACATTGTTTGAAGAGATAAGCATCTTGAATATGGCCTCTGTGAGAAGATATAGGGGTATTCTAGAACCTGAAAACTGATAAGATATTCAGCTTCTGGATGATAAAAGCAATGCAGGTGAAGGATCTACAATAAATATTTTCAACAAATAGAACACATGTATAGCGGATTACTGCAGAAAATCTTACATAACTACCTATGACTGCATGTGTAAAAAAGATGCAGGAAAAGCATTAAAATCAAAAAAACCAACTTCTTAAGCACACACAAGCAAGTGCCTGCCCTATAAAAACATGAAAAAGCTTGAAGCCAAGTGATAATACTGAATTGAAAAACAGCAAAACCAGGGATTGCTCTTTCAGTCTTGTAGATCTGACATTCATTTTGTAGACAATTGTAAATCCCCAGCAGTCTGATCAAAATACAAACCTTGATCCTGTGCTAACACAAAGACTGGTTATGAAACAATAAAGAAAATTATCCATTACAGATTATTTGGTTGCATGAGTGTATCTTGTATTTATTTATGTCATGACACAAAACTTGTAAGAACTGCATTAATCTGGGTTTTAACTGTGATGTCCTTCTACTTTTAAGTATACATTTAGAGGTGGTAATTTACTCTGCTTTTGCAACTAATGTACTCCTGTTTTGCATTTTCAATTACTGTAAGGCATAATCGTCAAGAGTAGAAGCTAGTATTAGGTTAAAAGCTGTCAAAATGAGGATGGGGAAATTATTGTAAATCCTGTCCTTCTACCCGGGGGAAGTTAAAGAGTTCTCTGCTTCCACCTGTTGGTAAAAAAAGCTCCCAAAACTCAGCCATGAAGCTAGTCTGCCTGCATGCTCATCTACACAAGTGCTTAGGAAGCAAAAATCCTCATAATTTGCTGTGACACATTTGCGGAAGATTTTTACATGCTTAGTCTGAACCAGGGGAAACTCCCACAAAACGGAAGGGTTATCCACAGCAAAAGAGCTGTGTTAGCCCTGGTGATGGCCCTCAGCTCTCTGTGGAAATCACTGCATTACCTTGTGGAGCCTTGTGACAAGAATGAACACTGCTTCAGTCACAGGTATGAAGTTATGAGAAAAGCTGAGTGGACAACTGCATACTTATATAAGGGTCTCTTCCAAGTCAGGAGCAACAGACGTTGCCAAAATCAATGTCGTGGAGGAAACTGACACAAGCCACAGTCATTGTTTATGGCAATGAGTCACAAAAGTCCCTTTGATTTTCAAATTATTTCCCAAAACAGTGAAGATGTCATTAAGATGCACTCAGTTAATTTGTATAAATACTGCCTTATATCTAAGGATCTTACGGCTTACTCTGCCCTCTTATATAAATATACCCATCCTCAAAATGCAAAATGCCTACACTTATTTCCTTCCTTAAGAGTGATTGCACACACACCCAATCCCCAGGCCAGGCCAGCCTAAGCACCAATTTGTGGTTGCAACTGCCATGTCACCCCTGAGAGGATGTCAGGGGTTTCCTTTGCCTGTGTTTGCTGTCACAAAGATTTTTGTTCTGCAGAACACGTCTAGTTTTTATGAGTATTGTCATCATCTACAAGACCAAATCTTCTCAAGTTTTCTTCAGGGAGCAGGAAAACATTAAGAGAAGGCAACATAAAATGTGGCGCACTGTTGATCCAACAGTTTCTGTTTTGTCACACATTGAAGCCAATATGTGTCTTCTATTAATACTGTTACAAGTCACTGTCCATTAACTATCCAAAACCTTCAAAAAACAAACATGCATGAGGAAACAGCAAGTTCAGTTAAAGGCCCCTTTAAAACAGCAAGAAGTTCCAAATTTGTGAGATTTAAAAGAGAGTTTACCCACTCAGCTGGACTGTTGGTCCTTTATAGCTTGCATTCCTTGTAGGTTTTCAGCGAATTGTTGACAATTCTTCTGTTATCTGCAATTGACAGTGATGCTTTGGGTTATAAGCTCCAGGCTTGCTCTGTTCTGCTTTAAAAGAAGAAAGGAAAACTGTCTTTACCAAGTGTGCACTGAATCCTACTTTTCTATTAAAACATATTTAGTCTGTTCTTCCCTTTCAATCTGTTCTCCATTTTCTTCTCACCTCTTCAAGTTTTTCCACATTATTAAAAATGCTCCTTCTGCATCTTGACCTTGCATATTTCTCATCCCGCATATTTCTCATCCCACATCTTTCATTTATTTTCTTTCAAGAGCTATTCACTTGTTTGTCTTTCAATTTTCTTTGTCTCCAAACTCTTTCGTTTTCTTTTTTTATCATTAATACTTCTGTACAACAAACCGTTGTTTAAATACTTTCTGAAGTACAAAGCTGACAAACCCATATCAGTGGTTTTTTAACCATTATCAGGTTTGACTTCTAGGAAAATAGCAAAAAGTTTTAGTCTTTCTCCATCAAATCATGAACAAAATTAGCAATTATATTTTCCACTAGATTCTCAATCTACACAGTTCACATAGAAATTCCAAGAGTTTTGTTCACCTCATCCTCCATAGTTCATTGCTAGTTTTCTGCTAAAACATTATCATGCAGTTGCTAATGAATTCCCATTCCATTATACAAATATTATAAAATTTGAAAAACTAGAAATAAATGTAGGGGCAATAAATAACAAGTTTGCTATAGTAAGATATTAGTCACCGTTCTGGATAAGGTAGAAAAATATAAGCAAAACTTCATTTAGGGAAATACAAAGGTCAATATTATAATGTAAGTACTGTTTTTATATTTGTTGAGCACACCTGCATACCTTGCTTTCACTACCTAGAACATAAACTATGCTTTGGTAACCTTTTATTCTCCCAGTCCATTTTGGTCCTAGTGTTAATAATTAGCATATTTTCTAGCAAACATCTGACTTTTGACATAGAACCTTTCAGTTGTTTCAGGGAAGATCAGGGAATGTTCAGTAAATGGCCAGAAGAAAAGTGTGTATAGCCCTTTATCACTTTTAGGCATGTTGAAATCCTATGAACTACTATAGCTTTCTACCACAAGACATTTAATTACATCTTGTTTTGCCAACCAAATCCCAGATGAAATGAAAAATCCTTTTAAACTGTTATGCTGCACAAGTGTTGTGTATTGTTTTGCTAAGGCAATCGCTGCAACAAAAGCCTGTAGCTCAACAATTTATTTAAGTGTATGTTTCTAAGGAATCTCAGAAGACCACAACTGGAACTTAGAAAATTGACCTTTGTGTAAAGGTTCTGCATAATTTGTGCAGCATGTAACATTCCAGTAGTATTTAAGTGGCCATCAGAGAGCTTGTGAGTCTTCAGTCCAGAACTGACTTCCCGCTAAGTAAACTGGTTTTATAAAAAATTCCACGAAAACCAGAAAGCTCATTTTGCAGTCAGTAAAGTGGCTGGGTAGCCAGTGTCGTCAGTTTTAGAACACAGGCTGCATAACAGGAACATGAAGGTTTTATTTCTAGCCAAGTTTCAACACATGTAATTGAGCATTAAAGAGCTTTTCCAGGAGCTTTCCTGCTAACAGCAGGAGGTTTTTTCCCATGCCAAAATGGCTTTTCTTTAATGAAAGTTGCATACTGTAGCACAGAGAAAGCATGGAAACTAATCAAAGTAGGGTACTTTGAAAGATGTCAGATGAAAAGACCTGGCAGCACCTTTGAGAGAGGAAGCACTGTAAATAGAAATTCAGCTGTTCAACAGACAGTTTAAATGGGATGAAAAAGAAAGACAGCAAAGTTCCTTATTCTGCCAGTTAGACCCAACTGTATCATTACTTATGTTGTTCACAACCTGCTTACCTAAGAAAGACAATAAAAGAGTTTCATGTGTGAAATACTAACTGCCAAAAACATGCTGAAACCATATATACAGAAACCAAAATACAGTATACTGTACTATTTATTAAGATATTTAGCCATACCCTGCTAGTGACATGAAAATATAAGTCATGCTTCAGGCTTTCTTCCTTCCTTTTTCTGGAAAATTTTCAGAAGCACTTTATAATGTTGAGAGAACAATTAATCCATTGTGTACATCAGAACATTTTAACCAGTTGTAGTTACTAAAGCCTAGTTGAAGAAATTTCACACTGAGATTGCACAAGGCTTTATACCCGACCCTTGAAAAGCCACTGTTGCTGAGTAGGAAGCAACCTTCTCCATTATCATGTAAATCAATCTGATAAAGATTTTACTCGTTAGTATACTACTTAAATTGCAGCCAGGTCCAGAAGCAACAACTGAACTGGATGTTGTAAAAATTTATTTACAAACAGGATGTTTGTTCAAACCCTGAATTAAGTGGGAAAAAACTCTGCGTATTTCTGCTCGAGATTTCAGACTCTTTTTTTTTTCTGGTTTCTTATAAGAACTCAATCAGTTTAAAATATGCATAATTCATGACCCCACTTAAAAGATGTTCTGCATATCTTGGAGAAGTGAATATCTAAGGCTATCTAAATACGTGTATTTCAGGTCAAGTAGTAAAAGATTCTCACACTGAAACTTCACCACTTCAGACCTGTTCTTTATCCTCAGCCAAGATACAGACAGTTTATTTAGGGAAGAATTATTTATCTGCCATGTTGCAAAGAAAGTAAAGCTTAAATAAATTCACACACACTGAATTTTAGATAAACTGTGGTCTAAAGATACTATTCGTGTAGCTTGAATAACAAAAATGTGAGTTTTAGTTGTTTGAGAACTGATGGGACAAACACTAAGGGAAAAAAATCTACTCATTTATTTATTTAATATTCATCTGTATTCCTCATAGATCAATTTAAAGGTCTGAAACTACAATAATAGTGACAGCAGCTCCCATTCATTCTAGCAAGGAAATGACCTCTGAGGACTTTAAATTCTGTTTTATATCCTTAGAGTTTAAGAGCACTTATGCCACTCTTATTTAAGGTGGCTGATGAAAATAAAATGAGATTTGACAGGTAGGACAAATGTTATAGTGTCTGCATGACATTTAGTTTGATTATGAAATGAGTGTCTGAGAACTAAGGAGCAGCATCACAGCATTGCGCATGGGGGGAGAAGAGACCAGGACACTAAAAATATAAAGATACTGCAACAGTGTGCAGACTCCAGTTCCTGAGTACTGGTTTGGAGAAACATTGAACATGACAGACACTGGATCAGTGAGACACGCCTAAGATCTAATGTAATAATGCCTCAGATTTCAGTGCTTTCAAAAAGTGTCACTTAAATGGGGAACATCACTGTGACAATTTAAGTAACTATGTGAGGGCAGTTCATGTGTAAGAAACAATGGGAAAAGGGGAGAAACTGGTATTTTTTAACATCAATAAAGTGGCATCTGCTCTGACTTAACAAAACAATAGTCAAACTGCTAAGATGGAACTACTACACAAATGTAAATGTATTTGTTTTCTCTACAGAAATTAAAATACTCAGAATATTTGTTGGCTTATGAATTCTGGTAAATTTCAGCTTGTATTTTACATTGTTTGTCCTCAAAGCAAGAGATTTATACTAAACCAGAAATATCTTTTCATAACTACTGCCTGTAGTACATACATACTGTCATTAAGAGCACAGAATTCACAAGTTGGTTAGATACAAGCTTCCAATGCAAACCATTTTTCTTCATTCAATAGAACTGTGCTGTGGAATGTACCACTCAGTGCTGGTGTCACACAGCTGGAAAAAGCTGGAAAAAGCTTTCTAGCCCATTAGCAAAAAAATGACAATTTCACTGATGACAACTTTATACTAAAAATCAGTTTTTCAGATATCCCTGTATGATGGAGTCTGAAGTCAATCATGATTTCTTATGTCCATCAAATGCCCAGAGTTTGTTCTTGTGTGTACTTTCATTTGACCACAAGGCAGTAAATGAGACCAGAAATCATTCACATTTGCAGAAGAACATGATGTTATTAGTAAAACAGAAGAAACAAAATTGAATCATTAGGCTCAGGAGTGATGAACACTACCCTGCCAAACACATTGCCAACCTCCTTGCCAATGCCAGATGGTTTCCTTAGGAGGCTGTTCAATAGTTTCAGAAATCTCTGAGATTGCTGTCAATCAGGCCAAATTTTAATTTGCATTTTCATTCCATTATTTCTATGTAGAGTTTTATGCTTGTGTACTATCTGAAGAGGTTTTTTAAAAAATCCCTTCTGAGCATCTAACTTCATGCATCACTAATCATCTGGTTTCAATATCCAACCTGATTCTAAAACTTTTCACATTACATTGCATCATTTAAACAAGGGACACACTTAAATCACACATTCAGTTAAGGAGTTCAGCTATTTTTGACAGAGCAAAGTTAAACTATTTCTTCCAATAGCACTTGGAATCAGCAACTCAGCCTGCAGAACCCTAAATTACCTCTGACATCCCAGTGCTTTCATATTTAGGAAATGGGCTGAGAATGAGATTGATCACGGATTTCACAGTGTAACAACTGTGTAAAATTATGCCTCTCACATTTATTTAATGGATTGGAAAGTCTGCTGCACTTTATCAGGACTGCTAATAAACCCTAGCTATATATCAGGAATCTGGAATATTTAACAGCTGCAGAGTTTAAAACTAAGTCACAATTTTCTTTGATATGATCTTTTTTGACCAATTCTTTTGCAAGGTGTGCTTAAAAAATCTGTCATTTATCACGTGTGCTAATCACATACCTTTATTTTTTTTTCTTCCCAGCAGGCTTCTCTGTTGTAAGAATTTCTATATTGTAAGAATTTCTGTATCTTCTTTATTTTTTTCAGATGCCATACAGTCTTTTTGCACTAAATGTTACAGCAAGCACACTAGCATGAATATCATTCAGTGTATTTTCAGATGAACTCAATGCAAAGGAAGGTGTTTTCTAGAACATAATCCAAAGAAGCAAACTGAAGGACTGCTGAGTGGGGATCCAGTCTGGAAGATAAATAATAAATACATTAGGAATCGTACAGCTGCAACACATACAACTGAAAAACATGGAACCAGAACTCATCTATATGTCCAAAACTTGAAAAGGACTAGCTCAAGTATTGTGTCTTAGGCCTTTGTCCACTTCAGATGCTCTATGAAAGCACTGATTCATCTTATCAGTGTAAATATTATCTGTATATCTCTCTCCCAGTTATTGCTGCTCTACTGTCAGCATGAAGCAGAACTCTATCAGGACTCGGGTAAAGCTGCCACATCCCTACATGCATTTTTACACATGCTGGTTATTATATACCTCGTACTTCCACAAAATCTGAAGGAAAAAAATCAAGTTTAAAATTAGCTTGAAAGTTCTGTTATCGGATACTTCATTTGACAGAGTTAAAGAACTTAACATGCTTGAGAAACAGGGATTATCTTTTTCATTGGGGCAGCCAGGAAATTTAGAGAAATAAAACAGGTGGTCCCATGAAATTTCCTTTGCCATGATACAGGTGAAGTACGAGCATGCACAGAAAATACTTACAGAGATATCATTTCCATGTTTCATTTTCTGACACACAGTAATCTGTCCTGACCCCAAAAACTTTTATAGAAAGTCAGATAGAGAGGACCATTTCCTTGCTTGCATCCCAGTACATGTTACCTGCACATTTCCTTGACAACATACTAAACAGGAATTCTTGTCAATTCAAAATGCACATGCCTGCCCCTCTGTCCAAACACCTTCCTTTATTGAAATCTATAGTCAAGAAAAGTTGATGTTATTGACAATTTCAGATTAGTGGCCCTTCTGTTGATTAAAGGTTGCTTCTATCATGACTCTTACAATTAAAATTGGATAAAATTCATTACGCTACTACTTCTACAGGCAGATACAAAACCATACTTTTCTTAGAAAAGGATCGATCACTGTTCTTATAAATTACATCAAGCATCACTGAGGGTGGTTGTGACTACATGTGGACACAACTTATGTTGAAGTAAAGGTGGCATAAAACAATCTGATTCAAACAATCCCTTAGAAGGCAGAAAGTTATCTCCTTTGTGAACAAACAGTCCACTAAAAAAAGTCACCAAAAAATTGCCTTACCGTGGAGAAAAGGGTCACAAAGAAAGAAAGTCTAAAAGGACTGAATTTGATGAACTTTTGTAGCATAGAACTGGAACATAAATAATGAAGAAAGCTTTAACCAAGTTTTAGAATTCTTTCCTCATGTTTTAATGCGTAATTTTCTAGACAATAGTATAAATAGCAGCTTTTTTTTGCACAAAGCAATAAGACAGAGCCACTGAAATTTTCAAAACACTGCAACTGTTTAGATAAGTTCTGATACTTAAGATTCAAGCAGCTGTACAACAGAAGTCACAGGATGCACTAGGTAGGATGTTCCTGCAAGCTTTCTTCAGGTGAGAAAATCCTGACCTATTACTTGTTTGCCAGGCAGTGACATCACTTTTATGTATAATTCATGTTGCATAATTGTCTTTCAGATTTCTGTCAGAAATACTAATTACCATGTTATTATTGTGCCAAAAGTGTAATTAAAAATTTATTACTTTAACAGTCAAATTTTGTCCAAAGCAATGGCAAAAGATCAAGTCAAGTTCTTGATTTCTTGTTGGTGCATTTGAACTTCAGAAATATAAACCAGAGAATGTCATGCATCTTTTAAATAACCTACATGTATCTTTTTTTCTGTAGAACTGCTCTGCTTAGTCACTTGGTTAAACAAGGTGTTATTTTACCATTGAAACCAAGGGAGGAGGTAGCATTTCATTTGAAAAGACAATAACAGATTCTATGCATTCAGAGGCATGTGTACCATATAAAATCTCTGCTGAGGCAGTTACACAATCCTTTCCAAGCTTATGAAAGTATCAGTCACTTGATTAGCTGTCAGATACAATAATCAGTTCCTTAACAGTTTATGAAGAGTAAATCAAATCACTAGCAACATCCAATGTTAATCTGGCAATTTTCCCTATTCCCTACCACTGGAGAACTGAAAAAAAAAAGAAAACAATGAAGGAAACAGGGCAGGAGCACACTCAGGTGTTGCACAGGGATGCTTCATGTTATACATTTGCTTGTTCTAGGGTTGATAACAAGAAAGAAAAAACATCAGATAAGATGGGAATTCAGGAAGCTTATTAGTATCATAAGGTTATGGGAGAGAACTTGTAGTATGCTTCAATATTTGCAGCAATTTGTAAACAAATAAATTTTAATTTACAATTATTTTTTAGTAGACCAAAATGAGTTTTTGCAAAATTACCTCAATATTTAATTTCATAAAGCTAAACATAAAGCTTGATCTTAGGAGGGGAAAAAAATAAAAGGGAAGAAAAACATATTAAATAAACCATGTATAGTTCTTTTACTGAAGCAGCAGCCTGTGATGTCTGTAGGAAAAGATTAGTTAAGACACATTCTTAACATACAGGAAGTATAGTAAGAAATTATGAAATTGCAAAGGCATACTGTTTAAAAAATTTGATTGTTGTTGCCAAATTTCAAAACAGATGGAACGTCTTTCACTTGCCTGGCGTTTATTTAAGTAACACATTACATCATAATAAATCTGCTATCAGAAGCAATTTCCTCCATAGAGGGTTGTTCACTGAGGATACCTTTATTGTCGAGGTATAAAACAATAGAAGTTAGGGCTCAGTTTAGTATCAAAAATCTAAATCTCTCTTTGAAAAGACTCTTGAGAAATCTGCAGGATAAAACTCCTGAGTAGAACAGAATCCACTTGAATATGTACACAAGTTCTATTTCCATTTTCAGTTATAAAATGTAACACTATTCTGACATAGATTCAAAGAATCCAAATAGAATTGTATTTTATTCTATTATCCCCATTAATATTGATGTTGTCTCTCAGAGTTCTAAAGTCAGATACTCGAGCTATACCCCAGAAATGTCTTACCTCTGACTATCTCCAGCAATACTGAAATCTGTGAATGTTAAATTTAAAAAATGATCATTAATTAGGAATGGGTTTTTTTAGGCTAAGACATTATTTTTGGTGTCTAAGACAAAAATAAAATTAAAATCCCATAACAGAAAATTCTGATCAGCAAGAGAAGAGAAGTGACACTAATATTACTAGCCCAGAACCCTGAAATGAAATCTGATGGATGAAAGACAATTAATTACCATCTATTGATGTGTTGCTGAGTACACCATTACAGAACATTAGCATTTTTTAAATCCCTTCAATGACTTGTCCAAACAATATTCCTGGGAGACAGTGTCTCACTGAGATGAGAAATACATTATTTAGAAAAACCATTACATTTCCATCTATTTTCAGAAGCATGACTACAGTCAAAGGCCTTGCTGTCAATGGTAATTTTAGTAGTCATTACTCAGAAGAGCTCCATGTGCTTTGCCATGGCACTGTAGCAAGGCAATATCGATACCTCTTTTTCCTGACACATTCTAGCTGCAGTTTTAAAGAAAATACCAGAAGTGGTTCCTGTGCAAGCCTGTGTTTCTTCTGTTATTTCTGCCCATGTGATGAATATTGCCATCAGTAAGCCAAGTTTCCACCACCTGTTTATAACAATACCAATGGTTTCTAAGTCGTTGCTGCTGGCTGATGATACCCATTCTGAAACAGCTCAGCAAAGAAGTCACTAGCTAAAACAAAGAAGCCATACTTTGATATGATATCATACTTTGAATGATAAGAGAGCAGTGGATTTCCATTTTAAGAACTGCATTTGCCATTAGATATAAATTATTTTGATCTAATATGTGAAACACTTTTCAAAGTTGAATACTAAAGAAGGAAATTTCTTCATTGCTAACTCAGACATATCAAGATGTGAATGAACACAACAAAAAAGGATGGTATTACTTCGGTTTTATTACAAACAGAAATATTCTTTTAGTGTTTAGCTTAAAATTCTCCCTTTGGTTTTATTCTAGGTCTTTTGTTCACTGCTGTTTCTTTAATTTAAAGACTAGGAATTTTTTTCTCCTATACAATAGCATTGTGTCTTTAACTTGTTGCTACCTTGACAACAATGCCAGTTTGCTTGTTCAAAAATAATTGTATTTACCCCTGATAAACCAAACTGTAAGAATAAAAAGCACAAAACACCAGTATAATCCGCAGGTTTTGGTTGGACATGCATAATTAATTGCTATAACTATAGACAACCTTTGGCTTCATTGTCCTGGTAATGATGTGGAAACCATGATGCATGAAGGCATTGGGGAAATTCATGGAGGACTGTCTCCTGTGGAAGGGACCCCATGCTGGAACAGGGGAAGCATGTGAGGAGTCCTCCCCCAGAGGAAGAACAAGCAGCAGAGACAACTTGTGACTAATTCCCCCATTCCCATCCTCCTGTGCTGCTGGAGGAGAAGAGGTAGAGAATCAGGAGTAAAGATAAACTCAGGAAGAAAGGAAGGGTGGGAGGAAGGTGTTTTAATATTTAGAAGATGTTTTAATATTTGGCTTTGTTTCTCATTATCCTACTCTGATTTGATTGACAATAAATTAAACTTCTCAAATTTAAGTTTCCCAAAGTCGAGCCTGTTTTGCCCATGTTGGTAATCGGTGAATGATTCCTCCCTGTCCCTCTCTTGACCCATGAGTCTTTCATTATATTTTCTCTACCCTGTCCAGCTGAGGAGGGGAGTGATAGAGTAGCTTTGGTGGGCACCTGGTGTCCAGCCAGGGTCAACCCCCCACAGTTAATGGATGCCACAAAGAATAAAAACCAAGAGGAAGACACAGGCAAGAAAAGGGTCAGAAAGAAATAATTTGATATACTTGATGGTTAATGTTACCATCATCATCACCTTCATTAAATTCTGTCAGACAGGTTGAAAGAGATACAGTACTAAAATGTATGAGTATAAAGGCAGGCAGAAAACAAGCAAAATAAAAATCCACAGAACATGCCAGAAGGATGAATGATCAGGTACAACTAAAATTTAAACAGTGATTCTTTATCTTTGCCAGTACTGCAACAGCCAGAAGCCTGACCCAGATGTCTCAAAGCTAGCCACACACTGCATGAGAAACAGCTGAAAAGACCCCTCAGGCTTCTTATGTAAGAAAAACTTTGTCATACATATTTTATGCCTTGAACAAAACCCACCATATCTTTTTTCCTAAAACAGCATGCCCAGAAGCAGACCAGTACATAGACACCTAAGGCAAAAAGAAAAGAGGGGAAGAGAGGAGAGACGAGAAGAAATGAGAAGAGACGAGAGGAGAAGAGAAGAGAAGATCTCTAACTGTCATTTTTTTTTTGCATATAGCATGTCACCAGCTTTGTCAGCCAAATCCATCCAAATGTCTGTTATGTTTTGTTAGATTTAGGAAAGTGCTGAAGGCCATCAGAATAACAAAGTATATTTTGCAGATATCAGGCATCTCGGCTTGAAAGGATTCAGTTCTTGAAATTCAGCCTTTCGGACATGCATATAGAAGAAATTGCTGGCACACAATCTTTGATGTCCAAAGAGAGATCATTTCTGCACTTACAGTGATTAAGCTCATTTAAATATTGTGTATGTATACTCAATTTTAAAAAAATCTTCCTGGCTTTCTGTATCTGCTCTTGTTCTGTTCAGTTACTTGAATAAGCCCTACATCACATGGAAAAAAATGTTCATGGTGTTAAACCAAATCAGGACCAAAGTGGTTTATTCCTTTATTATTGACATGTAGTTAACTGGCAACCAGTGAGCTACACTTTCGAGACCAGTGTCATGAACCACACATCAGGAGCTCTTCAGAAAATGCTGATGAACATCCCGAAATCTCTGAGCACCCCTCTGTAACTAATCCCACAAAGTGTAATCCCCTGCAGCCCCCTTCAGAGAAGCCCCCAGATGATGGAGGCTCAACCCTCCTGAGATCCCTGGCTGCAAACCCTCCTGGGGTGGAGCTGCCATGGCAGCTCCCAACCAGCATCCTGGCATGAGTCCTTCTTCATCTCCCAGCACCTGAACCAGACTGACAGTAGGAGAGACTGCTCACAGCACCTCTGGGAGGGCAGAGACCAGGACAGCCCTGGGTGACTTGTGTGACATCAAACCGAGCTTTGATGGCACCTTCTAACACAGCACCATCCCTTCTGCCACAGCAGCCCTCATGCTTCTCCTAGACGTCTCTTCAGGTTGACTCGCTTTTTTATTTCAGGGATCTCTTTAATTCCTTAAGTGCTGTTTAATCCAGCCAACAGTTACAATCTCCAGCCTGACCAGTTTTGGGCCAACTCTCCCTCAGTGTATGTGATTTAAATACACCACACTGTCTGAGACACTCATATTCCTACTTGTTCTGCTGTTGTTGGTTTGCCAAATCTAAGTGCTGTGAAGACGCAGCAAGTCTGCAACAAAATTCCCATTAATTTCAGAGAAAATTGGTACAGTCTTTCTGGGTGAAGGAGTCCAGCCTATGCTGCTTCATTTACTACATGGTGTAATCTCTTCTGCACAGATATTTGAATATTATACTTCTCAACAGAAGCTTTGGAGGCATAAAGAACTGCAGACTCTATCTTTCTTTTCATTAATATGTACAACTTTTCATTAGTATGTACAGCTTTGCATTAATATGTACTACAGTATATGCACGTTTACTCTTTTTCCTAATAACACAATAATTCTTCGTAGATTAAAATGTGACATTCAACCATTTTGCTTCACTTGGGCGTACTCCATACACTTCTAAATAAATTGGGAAAGGGAAGAAAATTCTATTTGTCTTTTGTTTGATCAACAATAAGATTCTCATTTAAAACTAGGGCTATAAAATGGAAGAGAAGATTTTAAGACTTGGGTGCCACTAGATACTTGTTTCATTTAGTGTTTTAGTTTATGTACAGATAAAAGAGGCTAAAATGCAAACAAGAAATTGGATGAACAGAGATACATTGTTTTCCTTCGGTTTCATGCCCATCCGAGAATAGCATGAAGCAAAACAGGACTGGATGTCAGCATTCTAAAGGTTCACTAAGAACATGCAAGTCATTGAACTAGTCTACCATCAGCACACACTGCCAAGAAAATAAAGCTCTCTCTGGGGCAGTGACATTGCCAGTGTTGTATTCGCTATTTTGAGACATTACTTTTTAACCCCCTGTAAATCACTGGATAGCATCAGCAGACCTATTCAGCACTTGCTATGGAAAAGCCATACTGTACCCAATTGCAGTACAGGGAATTCAGGATAGACACAGAATCTTCTCTTGGCTGAAAAACAGATGAACTAGATAACTGAATTCTCACCAGCTGGGAACAACCAGCCAGCTCCTACAGGAGCCCAAGATGATCTTAGCGGAAAAAAGCTCATTTTGAAGTAGGTGCTAGAAACTTTAATTGGAGTCTTCATATAAAAATGGTTCTTGATAAAAGAGGTGCCATAACCATGTGTCTTCTTGTGCTGTTAATCAGCACACAGTGCATGAACAATCAACGCATGCATTTAGAAAATTTGCCTCTCTGCCTAACTGTTCTTCTAGTATTGGCAAATGAGTTAAGGCCAAGAACAGCTTCTGAGTAGGCAGAGAGTTAATTGGGAGAGAAAACAAAAGGGGTTTTATTTTAAGTTTTTCCTCAATTTCTTTGCACCCTTTGGCATAGTGTCACCTCTTGTCCGTGAGGTGACATTCTTCTAACTGTCGCATTCTTCTAACCCAGGTCACAGTCAGATTGGCCCTTTATCAAAACTGTCACTCAAAAGAAAGATCCAGCCCTACTTTGTCAAAAAGATACAATTATTTCATTACAGTGGTATATTTTATAATTGTATATGTGTCATAAACACTGAAAGCTAGCTATTAAATAAGTACTAGTCTCTCCCTCTACTGATTTTGAGAAGTTAAAAAATTTCAGCTGTATTATTAATTTCTTTTGACTGCAATCAAGAACTCGTAGGTTTTGCCTAGAGAATAGAAGGTCTTCTGAAAACTGAAGAGCACAAACCTTCCTTGTCTTCTAACCACTCTACAAAAAATGCAGTATGGTTGCCAAAACAGATGAAAAGAAGTGTGTGCATAAAAAGCCTCCAAGGTAGAGTCATCTATGATGATCCAGATGGTAAAAGATCTTTAGCTAGAGACATGGCGACTGTACATGAAAACACTCCTCTCCCTAATGCCAGCTTCAATCACAGTTGGTACTGGTAGCTTTTTAAAAGTGACATCACATTAAAAATCCAATATCTACTGGAATCAGGTATTTAGCAGTGACATTCATCATGCAGCAGGAGATTGTCATGATGGTTTGTGATGTGCTATTAGGAAGGCTACTGAAGCCATTTCTTGCTGTAATTGCAGGTCTGGACTGTATTTACACAGGGCTGAGGGAATCATCGTCTTGTGAAATCACAGATCATCGTACTTTGCCTGAAAACACACTACATTGTGCTTAGAAGCAGAGCAAAACAGAGGGTTGAGTAGAAAGAACCAGAGTTCAAGAAAAAGAACCAGCTCTTAAAAATGAGCTTCAAGAATCTCTGAGTTTAGGGAACTGAAAGAGCTCTACACATCACACAGACTCTGGCTCAGCTTTTTCTCAGTAGTAAAACTCTACTAGAATTCTGTAGCTTTCTCTTTCCTTCACTCTAGTCCCACAAAACTGAAAAGGTTTTCTATGTTTCCTGGAGAAAAGTTCTGGAAAACTTCAGTTAACCTTGTGCAATCAGATGCCCTGGCCTCGGTCTAAGGCTGCAAAAATTTCAACACGGCTTTTTGAGAGTGCCTCAGAGAATATGTGCCTCAGTTGCTCTCCCATTTTGGTTTGGTTAAATGCAGGAGGGAGAAACAACCTTACTTTTTCCTTCATCCCATGTACCCTCATATTTGAGACAATACAGACATTTGACGGTGAAAACATGAAAAGCAAGCAGCACTCTAAACAGGCTGCAATTTGTACCTTTTTGCATTTAAAATTATAAAAGAGAAGGGAGTTGGCATCTGTAGCACACATAACTTCTCTCTTTGGTCAGTGCACAAAAACATTTTCCTGGAAAAATTACATTAAACACATCAGGACAGGAAAACCTCTGCCATCCCACAGAGATAACACTGCAGGAATGAAGAGTGTTGGTCCTACTGTGCTTACACAGTCCATAGTTTTCCTCTGAGAAGACAAATAAAGGTATTATGTAATTTGCTTTTCTGTACTGTGTTTGGATTGATGAAGAGATTTTTTTTTAATTTATTTTACTGATACTGTATGTCCACGAACTGCAGTGTAATTCTCAGCCAATTTTGCTTCAAGTTATCATTATGAGTGAATATTGTCAGTCTGGTGTGTGATCTACAGAACTTTGCTTTGATGGGCTAGGTGAGTCCTGTGATCTGTTGCTTCCCTGATGACCCAGGACTAATGACTTAAACAAAGGATTTTCACTCCAGATAAGAGGAACGGCTTGTAAGCAGTAGATCCTGTGGAGGTGGGGATCATGCCAGTTTCCTCCCTCCCTGTAAGGCTGACAGTGTGAAACTGCTCCCTGCCACAGGAGAAGTATCAGTCACTCACAGGTAAGCATGAAGGTATTCCTCCCTTCTGATTGGCACAACTGCATCCAACAGTGTAAAACGCCCCCCAAAGGGAGTATCAGGCTGTTCTCTGTAGGTGTGGATGCATGTAACCCGTCGAACTCTCTGTTGTGTGACCCTCACCCCACCCGCCACGGATCAAGACCACAGCCATCACTCTGACCACGGACATCGAAACTGCAGCTGTCAAGTCTTGTCGCTGGATTTCCTCTCCTCTATCTACTCTTCTTCTTTCAGTCTCTTTCTTTCTTTTCCTCATATATTTTCTTCATTATATTTTTTTTGGAAAAGAACCAAGATGGCTGCATGCCTCCCTTCCACTGCAACCAAATTGATTTAAAATAAACCTGCTTCATATATGCATGAGTCACTTCACTCTCACCCATCCCAAGGGATCTGTTAACAAGAACCTCAGTTGCCCTGCCTCAGAGGTGGGTTGTAACATGGTGCATACATGCTGACATGAGAATGTAAATTAGGTATTAGTTGGGAGACTAGGTTTACAAGAAGCAAAGTTCTCCCAGAAACTGATGTAGAACTCATAAATTAGGATACCATTAGGAGTTATTTTCTGGAAAAATATCTATCTTTGCAGAAGGGAATCAAACCTACTTTCCCTATGTAGCATCACAGAGTAACTTAGGTTACTAACTCTAAGATCAGTTAGTCCAACCATTAACCCAGCACTGCCAGGACCATCACTAAATCATGTCCCCAAGCACCACATCTAAATGTTTTTTGCACGCTTTTAGGGATGGTGATTCCACCACTTCCCTGGGCAGCCTATTCCAGTCCTCGACAACTCTTTCAGTGAAGAAACTTTTCCTGATATCCAATCTAAACCTTCCCTGGTGCAACTTGAGGCTATTTCCTCTCATCATGTCATTCCTTACTTGGGAGAAGAGACCGATCCCCACTTGGCTGCACCCTCCTTTCAGGCAGTTGTAGAGAGTGATAAGGTCACCCCTGAGTCTCCTTTTCTCCAGGCTAAACAATGTCAGCTCCCTCAGCTGCTCCTCACAGGACTTGTGCTCCAGACCCTTCACCAGTTCTGCTGCCTTTCTCTGGACATGCTCCAGCACCTCAATGTCCTTTTTGAACTGAGGGGCCCAGAACTGGACACACAACTCGAGGTGTGACCTCACCAGGGCCAAGTACGGGAGGACAATCACCGGTCTGGTCCTGCTGGCCACACTATTGATCATACAGACCAGGATGCCATTGGCCTTCTTGGCCACCTGGGCACAGCTGGCTCATGTTCAGACATGGCTGACCACCACCCCCACGCCCTTTTCCACTGGGCAGCTTCCCCAAGCCTGTGGTGCATGACCGTGTGTATGGCTACAAATCATTGCCAATTTATTTGGCCTCTCTTATACAGCTTTATGTTGCTAAAAACAAAAGAGAAAAACAAAAGGAATAACCTTCTATGTGGTATGTTTTTTTGGAACTTTCTCATAGTTCTTTATTGATTCTTTTACTTCACTATCAATCAGACCATATATTCTCCACAGAATTTTTGCAGGAAGAAAATGTCACCACCAAAGAGGTCTAGTTTCATAATGCTCATCTCATGGTAGTGAAATCTATGAGTTATCTGTGTGAAAGGATCTGTGTACTCAGGATTGCGTCACCATACATCCCATTCCAGCAACAACAACCTCTCCCACCACTCCCCAAGTTACAAACATTTATATCTTGATGGCGAGGAGTACCTGCAGTCCGAAGGATCCCACTGCCTTAATAGTACATGAAGACGGGTTTATTGCAAGAAAAATACAATTAAAAACATTGAATAAATCTTCACTGGATGATTACCCCAAAGGGCTGAAAGATGCTGAGGTCTCTAAGTATCAGGAAGGAAGGAGAAGAGACCTACAGTTTCGATATGTGTCTCTCTTTCTACCCTCCAACACTTTCCATGGCAGTGTCACTGCAGGACGCCTATGGTACACAGCCCTGCACAAGATTACTACTGAGGAATTGAATTTGACCTCACTGTAGGAACACATCAGCTCAAAAGCTCTGGCTTACTGTGGACATACCAGCCCCATGTAAGTCATCCTACTATGCGGACAGGAATGATTAGCAGGTAGGATGTGACTCATGGATCTGCATGCTTATATAGCTATTTCCTATAAACCATACTTACTGCAGCAAATACCATTTTTTCTCTTCAAATTGAACACTCCATTTTTCCCTTACTTCTCCAGAAGAAAATGGTGTAAAAAAAAAAATCCTAAACAACAAAACCCCCACACTCCTCTAGTTTATTGGTTAAAAAAACCAGCTGCAATATGCTTATGAAAAAGAGCTCACAGTAATGAAAGTCAGTCAAATCTGCATTGTATCACTACAGCTCATCTTGCAGAATCAAGTTTATCAACTGTCCTGGGACATCAAACTTTGAGGAACTGCACCTTCTCTTATGAAAAGGGCCTCAATCAGTGAATAGAATCTGCTTATTTTTGTCTAAAGGCAGCCAGGGTTTATAGCACAGTGTCTCACTAGTATGAAAATTCAAATGACTGCACACATCAAGGAATATTAAATCACACAAGTCAGATTTTATTTTCTCTAAGGAAGATTCCAACTCTTTCTAGTGCTCCAGATAAGATTAGTACTACTGCAAACATGAAAAATCCTATCTCACTTTTTCAGAGATTGTTGCCTTGAAACTTTTACATAATAGAAAGAATAACTTAAAGCACACTAATCATTGAATTGCTAATCCAAAAATTACTACCAATAACCAGTTGTATCCTTTTGCTTTTTAGTAATCTCTATAAATAAATTGCAATCTTACTGGATAAATTCCATCTCTGAATCTCAGTTTCTTTATCTGTGGAACAGACATTGATAAGTGTGTTGCTGAGAATTGTGAGGATAGCAACTGCAAGGTATCTAGAATGAGGACTGGTCTCTTGGTTTTCAAGTAGGATGGGAAACCAGATGTTATTTTTAAAATTCAGAGCACTTGTCTTATTGATAAAGGATGCTATGTCAGCTGGCAGAAGGAAATCCATCACACTCTGTGCAAAGGCACCTGTTCACAATTGTATCAGACGAGAGTAATACTCATGTCAACATCTTTCTTATCCAGTCTTCTGCCCACTCTTATCAGATACCCCATGATTTTGAGGTAACCAGACCTGCCACAAAATGAGACTGTCTAATGAAAGAATAGCAAGGAGAAAGCAGTACCTGCACTGCTGCACTGCATAGTTGTAACAAATACTGACATTTTAATAGCATCTTTTGCAGAATATAAAGACATTACTGTTGAATATTCTAACAGATGGCCAAATTCCAGTGTATGAATTTAAATTCTTCCTACTGTTATGATATTTCAAAGGAGATATCACATTGTTAGTAAAGTCTTGCCACTAAGTTAGCTAAAAGGTAAAACAAATATGCAGATACACACTAGCTCACTGGCACCACTTGAACTCTTGGGAACTACCCATTAAATTAATATTCTGATCATAAAATGACCTAAAACAGAGAAGGGAACAGCTCTGTAGGATTGAACTGTCTGTTTCAGCTGAAGATTGTCCCTGAAGAACTGCAGGAGTGGGAAAGAATAGACACACAACTATAAGCAAAAAAGATAGCTTACAGGGAGAGATTTACATTCAGGATGAAATGTAAAACAAAACAAATAACTATCTTTTTTTATTAATGATGCTAGTGCACGCCACCACAGCTGCTCAGTCACTCCCCTCCTCAGCTGGGCAGGAGAGAGAAAATACAATCAAAGGTTTGAGAATTGAGATAAGAACAGGGAGGGGTCACTCACCAATTACCATCATGGGAAAAATAGGCTCAGCTTGGAGAAATTGATTGAATTTATTGCCAACCAAATCAGAGTCTGATAATGAGAAATAAAACCCAAATTTTAAACACCGTTCCCCCAACTGTCCTTTCTTCCCTGGCTCAACTTCACTTTCAATTCTCTACCTCCTCTTTTCCAGCACCACAGGTGGACAGGGTCGGGGGTTGTGGTCAGTTCATCACATGTTGTCTTGCTGCTTCTTCTTCCTCTTCTGTTGCGGCACACGCTCGGCTAGATGGAAAGACGCCGCAACCTTCCCGAAAGCGTCTCTCGTCCAGCGGTTCCTCAGTGCAGTGACCAGTGAGATAGGTATGCCGCCTTCACTTCTTGAGGGTTTCCCG